>JALQPE010000158.1:0-189656 GCA_030407315.1 Asparagopsis taxiformis | reverse complement strand
GGCATTATATTCTCACAAAGCATGTAGATACTGGTTTCCAGTTTGGTATGCTATTGTAGCTCAATTCACATCTTATCTACACGTACGTATGGAGAGAGATCCAAGTGTGCGTGGCACAAGTCCAATGGTGAAACAACGGCAGTATGAAACTACCACAGATAAGGCGGCGTACAAAGCCTCGACTCAAGGCAGCTCTCAGGCTTTCGTGAGCACCGACTTCGTTCCACCAAGATGTTGCGGAAATATGTGCTGGTCTAACTTGATACGACCATTGGACAGTTTTGCTCTCTAAGCAATGAGCGAAAAATCAATGATTGCGCGTGTCGTCGGTACGGTCTTGTAATGTTGGCTCAACCAATAACATCTAACGTTGAGTTATCCACCCTCTGCCGTGTCGCGTCGTAAATTTGCACAGAAAATTTGTTTCAAATCTTTGCTCCAATTATCAGCTCAAATACGGCATTGATCTCCAGCTTCATCTGGACAGAAACACCGATCGCGCGATGTCTGTCTCAGATAAACCGCCGTCAAACGCCATGCGGAAAGTTTCATCGCTTCCCGTTGCGACTGAATCTGCAAACGCCACACAACAATTTGCCCTTTCCGCGTCCGGAACGAACGCCGAGTACATGTCGCCAGGTTCCTGATCAACTGGATCGATGGAGCTTGCTCTGCAGGAGAGCAGGACAGGCGGTTTGTTATGCCTGGACAATTTCCATACCGATCTCCCTTCTTGAGTGCAAAATTATGAGTCTAGAAATTGACCTGCATCGGCTGCTGTATCACATCTGTGCTAAGGATTGATGATACCCGTACCGCTGAGAAATTGCAGCTCTGGTAACGTGGGGATGATGTGCTGAACACGCAGAACGCTGATCCATAACGGGACTGCTTCATAGGCATAGTACGGAATGTATTGAGACAGCCCAAGCGAATTCAGGAGGGAGCACCAGGGCAGTGCGCGGTGACTCAGCAGATACCAGTGGTGAGTGGTCTAAATGGGGCTACACACGAGTTTGTCAATGAACAGTCTAGTTTAGTTTGGAAATGTGTCGGATGGATGGTATGTTGTAAATGTCGACAGATTTGAGGAAGCGATAGAAGCAATCAGCACCGTGTAGTTGCATCAAGGCTTTAGTGGCCATTGCTAGAGAACTTTCTCCAATGCCATTATTGCAGGATAGGCAGAAAACCCGGCCGGCTTCGAGATTGAAGAATTCATTGCGCAGATTGAATGAATGCAATTGACGGAGAATGCAGAAGTATACAATGGTATCGTTTTGGAGGGTGACGTAGGGGAAACATGTTGGCTTGTTGGAAATGCTGAGAGCGATGATGAGATCCAGTCGTTTCCGTCGTAGATGGCGGTGCTTATTTTCTGCACGGCTAGCTTGTCTGCTGGGCGACTGGGCGGTATTGGCGTACGATGAAGCGGAACTGGTGGTGTTTAAATGACATTTTTTGTTTGGAGATGGATGTATGTGTGCGACTAGAATGTAGTAAGAGGATGAAATTGTTTATGTTTGATGGGCGTCGCATGTTGGGGACTTTATGTCGTGTGGGGCAATAATGTCTCAAGTATTTGAAGCAGACAGCAATCGCTTGAGCACATATAGACGTCCGATGAATGACCAGCGCAATTGCATTGCTGGCGAGCCCAGAATTCTAAAATTTCAGTCAGAAAAAAAATGCAAAATACATCGATTTGGGCGGTCGAAAGTGCCGTACGGCACACCCCCATCTCAAAAACATGTTCACATGTGCATGTTTTTGAGAATGGCTCAAAATTCAACTCAAATCAAGGTGTCTAATCTGGCCACAACGGCCCCAGAAGAAGCCATCCGACGCCCGAGCGGGGCCATCGCTGGCTTCTGTAAGCATCAACTGTAAGCAAAGCCACATCTCACGAAGGATCGATTCCAGGCTCAGGCTCAATACGCCAGGGCAAAGTTTTGGTCCTTGTTTCGACATGCTCCCACCCCACTTTCTCACGACAAACACTACTCATCCATCGTGCTGCACATACTACGTGCACTTCGTATGAGCAGTGGGCCCGCCTGCGTGGTTGCTGTAATGCGTGGATGTGAGCAGCACACGAACAACCCAGAATGGACGTCTGGTGGATGTCCGGCTCAATTGCATTGCTGGCCAGCCCAGAAATTCTAAAATTTCCAAAAAGTCAATTTGGTGGCCCATCATCTCCCGTGCAGAAAACTTTCGCACTCATTTCTGATATACGTTTTGACATGTTTCTTACTTTTAAGCATCAGGAAAGGCGTTACGGAAATTGGGACTACGCCACTTGTGAGCCGCGTCGTCTGAGATAGCGAGTAGAGTTTGTTGTATAGTATTTATATTGTATTCTAAATGTGCGTTCGAGACCTCGTTTGTAATGTTCTCGTGGTTTTGTGGGTATCAGTTTGTGCTCACTTCTGGCAGCCCAATGGTGGAATGTGCCTGAGCGATCAATCATCACCTACTGCTAGGTCATACATTTTGCTGGAAACGTTTGCTTGGAAGGACGAATGACCGCCGTGGGAGATGGATTTTCAATTAATTCATTTGAAATAATAAAATTATATTAATTGCGAACTTCATGGAATAAGTTTGTGCTTTACAGTAGATATTACAGGGATCATTTAAGGGAAGCAAATGGATTGTGATATATATGATTATACCATTTCGATGTTCTCGATCCGGATCTCATCATTCGGGAGTTCAGAGACCATGGCTTGGGCCATTATTAATCTCAATACCGGCGATGATATGGAGTATGCACAGCAGGACTTAAGCTGACGTTGAAAGCTGTCCAGTCGACGCCGCAGGTTAACCTGTGGAATTCCACTTCTCCGCCGTCACTGGCTGAGGTTCTTTGGCCGTGTTTCCTTTCTTTGGTGTAGAGGATAGAACGACGGTGAGTATGGCAGTTTGGAGAGTATGCAGCGAGGGAAGGGTGTGTTTTGAGTCGTACTGTTGTCGTTGATGCGATATAGATTCAATAGAAGCTTCGTGAGTCATGGTTTGCATGTTGTGAACGATGGGAGGCAGGTAAGTAAGTGAGTCTCGCGGGTGTGCAATAAGGGATGCATGGGTTTTTAGTCTGACTGTTCTGGTTCATTTTGATGTTGTATAGGTGGTGCAGGAATAGTGATGAAGTAAGGTAAGTTTCATTGAGGTTAAAGACGGGTTTCGCGATGAAATGGAATGCTGACTACATTTTTTCGTTGCACGATTTGTGACTTATTGGTTGTATTGTTTGTATGATGTAACGAGATGAAGAGGTTAAGTGCGTCCTGACTCAGGATTCACCCTCGGAGGGTACGAAGCGAGGGAAGTGTTTGTTTTGAATTTGACTGTCGTCTTTTATGCAATATTTATTTATTGGGAGCTTAGTGATTCATGGTGCATATTTGCTGAAGGGTGGAAGGGAGGTAGGCGAGCATTTGAGGGGTGCAGTGAGTGGAATGTGGTTTTGAGTCTGACTGCTGTGGTTGATGCTGATTTTGTGTAGGTGATTCTGGAATGGTGATGACGGAAGGTAAGTTACATTGAGCGCCTAGTTAAGTTGCGCGAAGATATGGAATGCTGACTACATTTTTTTGTACAACTTTTGACTTATGGTTTCTATTGTGTGCAGGATACAACGAGGGTAAGTGAGTTCTGAGGGTATGCAGCGAGGGAAGCATGGGTTTTCAGTCCGACTGTTGTTGTTGATTTCGATTTTTTGTAGGTGATGCAGGAATGGTGATGACGGAAGGTAAGTTGCATTTAGCGCGCAGTCCGGTGGTGCGAAGATGCGGAATGTTGACTTCATTTGTTGGTTGTGAGATTTTTTGACTTTTGGTCTGTATTGTGTGTAGAATGAAACGAGGGTAAGTGAGTTCTGAGGGTATGCATCGAGGGAAGTGTTTGTTTCGAATCTGACTATTGCAGTTGATGCGATATTTATTCATTGGAAGCTTATCAAGTCATGGTGCGTATTGTGTCGAGCGAAGGAAAGTGCGGAAGTTTTGAGAGTATGCTGAGAGGGACATGTGGGTTTTGAGTCCGACTGTTGTTGTTGATTTCGATTTTGTGCAGGTGGTGCAGGAATGGTGATGACAGAAGGTAAGTTTCATTGAGCGCCAGGATGTGTTTTGCGAAGATATGGACTGCTGACTATGATTATTCATTGCAAGGTTTTTGGATCATGGTTTGTATTGTGTGTAGGATGGATGAGAGGTAAGTAAGGGAGTTTCTAGGATATCTGTCGTGGTGAGCGTTGCATTTGAATCTGACTGTTGAGGTTGATGTTTTGTATGTGATGCAGGAGTGGTGAACAGGAACGGCAGGACTCCAGGAGAGTGAAGAAGGGATCTAGGAAGATGGGGAATGAAGCTGTGAGGCGTTTTCTGGTATGTGTATATTTTCGGGCATACGATAGAAGTGAGAGTGGGTTTCTAGTGGTGTAAGATTTTGCTGACCATGTTCGTGTTTGATGTCTTGATGATTTAATGGGCTGGGGTGGTGTCGAGGAAAGCGGGGATGGTATTGGGAAGGAGCGTATTTTTTGTAATCTAGGTCGTGAGGGTTCTTGAAGTATGTGCGGATGGTGGTGCATGGCGTTCGGATGGTAGGGAGAACGTGATAGTGAGGGAGATGGGTGATCGACGATATGCTGACAGGTATTTTGTATTCTGGCTGGATACGTATTTCGTATTCTGGCTGGATACATATTCCGTATTCTGGCTGGATACGTATTTCCTATTCTAACCGCGTATTTATTTCCTACCCTATTCTAGAGAGACGTATTGTATACGAGCAGTTTCCTAATGAGAGAATAAAATACGGTCCGATATGGGCCCTGAATTTACCATCCGCTGTAATTTCTTCCCTCCCGGTTTTCGCTGATATATTGTATACTGGATGTCGGGTCCTAGTATTCCGCCAAACGTACTAGAGAAAGTGGATGTCGGGCCCTAGTATTCCGCCATATGTACTAGAGAAAGTGGATGTCGGGCCCTAGTATTCCGCCATATGTACTAGAGAAAGTGGATGTCGGGTCCCAGTATTCCGCCATATGTACTAGAGAAAGTGGATGTCGGGTCCTAGTATTCCGCCATATGTACTAGAGAAAGTGGATGTCGGGTCCTAGTATTCCGCCATATGTACTAGAGAAAGTGGACGTCCGCATCCAAAAAATTTTTATTTTTTTTTGGACGCGGACGTTCATTTGTTCTAGTAAATCTCGGGGCCGACTAGGACCCGTACTAGAGAGACTGGACGTCCGCGTCCACTTCCGAAAACACAGACGCCCGCGCCAATCGTACGCGAAGATTACCCACGGGTAACGCAGGACGCAAGCGAACTGGTCAGTCCGACGCCGGTCGACGGTGACTCCGAGGAACACTCCAAGGAGTATACGATAGACGACCTTATCGAGGAATGGGTAGACGATGATGGCGTGTCCTACTTCCGTGTGCGCTGGTTGGGGTACGCCCCCGAGGAGGATACCTGGGAGCCAGAAGCGAACCTTCCCCCAGCTATAGTGGCTCGGCATCGGAAACGGACCGCACGTCAAAAAGAGCGCGCTCGTTTCAAACGGCCAAGTCACAGCCGGAAGGTAAGAATATCGTGATCCACGGCGTCCGTTGGATCTAAGTGACGCACAGTCACCGGACCCAGATGTCACGCGCTGGTTGGCCGTGGCCAAATGGCAACGTACACAACCAGACCGATATATCGCTACGAGTGTACGCTGACCACGGCGCGTGCGCCGTGCCGGAAGGATGGACGCAAATCGGGCGGGAGCCAATAGAAACACCAGGGATGTCGACATCCAGGGTGATCGCCCTGACGTATTCTTCCCCTTCTGGGTGAAGTAATGTAGGGTCAATAACCCGCCTAAGGCGCGTACCCCCCCCCTTCCTGACCCCCTCTGCCACGTCGAGGGAGCAATCAATGGACCGCGGCCGAACCTGCAAACCTTTCTTCCTAGGAAGCCCCCTGTGTTTCCGTGCACGGAAACACCTAGTGATTGATCGGAATCACAATGGACCAATGGTCGCGACCACCGTCAACGACGCGTGCTTCCCTATAGGAATCGCGTCGGGACCGACTACGCACGGCCCGCCATCCTGTGGCTACGCCAACTCCCTCGTGAGTTCCAGCCTGCAAGCATTAATCATAGCCCCACGGGAGCTCCTTGTTATGCACGCCGCGGCGACTCGCGACCCGCAACCGGGAAGGCATGGATTCCAGTATGCGATTTCATGGTCCATCATGGATGGTATGATACCATAGCGCGCAAAGTCCGAGGACACATGAGGAAGACTCTGGAATCCACCCTTCGTCCTTGCACTAAGAGTGGTCGCTATTGCGTTCGCGACTTCGCACACGTACAATTCTGAGTACGCTGGACCCCGTCGGAACTTGGAAGGTAGTTGGTCGTGACCAGAGACATGCATTCGAGCCGGCAGCGCGCTATTACCATGGTGCGTCAGCCCCACCTCCGCAAGCCCTGCAGGACCATGGCTAGCAACGCCAACATCGCGAGTCCGCAAGGAAATGAATGTCACCAGCAGCCCGTATCATCCCCAGTGAAACCACCCTAGGGTGTCGTTTGCAGGCCGGAGCCAGAAGCAAATTACGCCCGAGACTTAGGGAAAACTTTGCAAACTGCTCTGGGAGCAAATGGCAAATTGCAAAATTCCATACCCCTATTGGAAGGGTGGGAAGCTAGAAGGTGCGGGGCAGTCACCCTCGATTTACATTAATGTAGTGTCCACCGATGGGCTTGGAAATCCGCACATGGACACTCTAGGGTATGCTGAACAGCACCAGCGGCTTGGAAAAACAGTTGGCCAAGGCCGAACACCCGCGGCAAGGGTAACGCACTCGCGTAGAACCCACCTTCGCGGGACGTTCTAACGCTGATTGCGACTAGTTTTGCTAACTTTTTCGGAAGGCGTCAACGCCAGCATTCCCAGCGACTCCCGACGGTTCTGTTCGCTATGGTTTCGAGCGAGTGGCGTTGCGATGTAACATTCGTCCTTGGACTTAGAAAATTTCGGCGATCTGCTCCCAGGTCAAATTGTGCATTACAAAATTTGTCATCTGCGAAATTGGGCAAGATGCAACCTGAGGGTGAAACACAATAACCTCAGTTTACATTAATGTAGTGTCCTCCATTGTCCTTGAAAACTCGCGCACGGGCACTCCTGAGTACGCTGAACGACGCTGGCGACTTGGAAAACCAGTTGGCCTAGGCCATCATCCATTTCGAGGTCGCCGCGCTCGAGAGGATTTCGCCTAAGTCGAGTGCCCTATCACCGATGGCGGCCAATTCTCCTAACTAGTACAGAAGGCGATGACATTAGCGTCGCCCGCGACTGGCAGCAGCCCTACCCGCAGTAACTCTGAACAAATTGCGATGCGGCACAACATTCGTCTTCGGACTTGGAGATATTTTGCACTTGCCCTCAGAGCAGTGGCAGAATGTAATTGTCCGCGAGGGGATGCACGTACCTCGGAACTCTCGACACGCGTGCGTGGATGGTCGCCAGACATGTGCACATCGACTCCAGTCCAGTGGGAATTCTATTGCCTGTTCATGCGCGAGAGCGGTTCTCACTCACCGGCTTACCGGTAAAGATTGTCACTGCGGCTATCGAGCCGCCGGACAAAGGCAATGACGTCTTGCAAGAGAGCGTCAGTTCGGATGGCGAATTCAGTTTAATTCGCGCAACAGCGAAGGCCGTAGCCACGCATCGCCCAAGAGCGTAAGGCGACTAGCGGCGAAGGCCATCGCGAACGGCCATTATTATGGCACATCATAGTCCCCGGGACACGGTTTCTCACCCACGGGGTGAGTTTTCATCCGACTCCCGAGGGACCTCTTTTGTAGCAAGGGTTAGGTGATGCGTAATTCCTACCCTCGTTGCATAAAGGAAATCATTTGGAAACTCAGCTTTATTGTCGCACACCTACAATGGCTCTCTATACGCGGGTATTAACTGTCAAAGATTACCTTAGGGTATCAGTTGCTACTACGCGCTTCGAACGGGCTGCGACTAACGGCGCGTACGAGTCCGACGAGTCGGCCTGTCCTTGTTAATTGGAGACCCCACGCTCGCTGAAGGGGAAGAGGGCTGAGCCCTTTTACGCCTTCGGGCGACTCGTTGCCCCGCCGCCGCCACTGCGGCCGCGACTGTCGCCACCGGTGACGTCACATTGAGGCGACGCGTGGCGCGCGTGGGCGATCGAGGGTCTTCAACGACTTGCACGGACTCTCCACCCGGGGAGGTTGTGTCAGTGGGTTTAGGAGTTGCCTCCTTTATGCCCTCAGACTCTTTTTCAGTACCCCCAGCGGTGGCGACACCAGTAACACCCGTCGCCGTAGGGGTAGCAACCGCGGAGGTCGGCTTACTCGTGGCGGGTTCGACCACAGCCACAGCCGTAGCAGTTCTCGCTGCTGTCGGGGCAGGAGCGACCGAGGTCGTCGCCTTGACAGCTTCGACTGCCATTGGGTCGGCCGGAGCAGAACCACCCGACGCTACCGCATCGGAAGCGCCCCTAGCCGACGGTGTCGGAGCGTTGGCCACGGCTCGCGCGGCCGTAACCGCACCAAGAAGGGCTGTTATCGTCTCTTCAGACGTGGCCGCCGGAGCAGTCGCTGCACCCGAGGGTGACGCGGCGGGGACCCCCCGCCCGTGTAAGAACGCCATACCTGGGAAGGCACGCGCGAGCGCGTTACCAGGGAGAGGGCGTGACCCTTCCACGTCCGCTTGGCGAACACGTAGGTCTTCTACCGTCATGATGGCGCGTGCGGCCCTAGCGCATATCGTGTTGGACTGCTGGTGCAGATCCCAGACCTGACAGAGCGCGCTCTGCAGGGCTAACTCCTGTTCCGCCAAATCACGCGCGTACCCCAGCCGGCTCTTGAACAAGTCATCGTGCTTTCGCTTCAGCAGCGTGTTCTCAGCCATCAATTCTGCTCGCAGAGTTTCCTTCTCGCCCTTAACCGTCGCCAAGGCAGCTTCGGCTGATACTCGCGCCGCTTCGCTTTGTGCCAATCGCTCTCGGCCCGCAGACACCGCGCGCTGGAGCTCTTCCACGCGCTTTTCCAAGGCCGAAGCATGCACAGTCATGTCGGACGGGAGGGAACGGTCGGACGGCCGCGGCCGAGTAACCGACGACGGACCGGCTGAATCAGCCGGGACAGGCTCAACGGTGGCTATTTCTGCCGACGCGTCTGTGGCCGCCGGAGGACGCGCTGACCTGGGACCCGCGACGGGCAAGCCTGTTTCTTCCCGTGGAAGGAGAGGACGGCCGCCATGGGTCTGATACGATATGCAGTCCTCCACGAGTCGCCCTAGGGTAACGTAATCCCACCCCCTGGCCATCCAACCTCCCATAAGGGGTTGCGCGGCAGTGTATTCGAGGACCCTAAGGGGGATGCCCAACTCGAGGCGTACTCCGAACAGGTACGACGATAAGTCGATCGAATGCGAGACCGGGTCCATTGGCACCCACTTGCTCAGCCGACGCGTCGGTTCGTAAGGAGAATTGGGTAGCGGCACGATGTCCACCGTCTCCCACGGGAATGTTTCGTGCAAACGATAGAGATGCTCGAGCAACTCGGGCGTGACATCGAAGCACTCGAAATTGCGGATGAGTCCGCTAGGCCAGATGGGTGCCTCGACGCCCAAAGAGCGTATCTTCTTGAACATCTCCTCAGGGACTTGGTGCATGCGGTTTTGCGCCACAATATTCTCCAACCACGTCGCGGCGTAGTAGCACACCCACTCCGTATGGGCCATCTTGTCTAAAACCCTCGCGAGGGTACCCCCTTCCGAGCTCACCAGGTGTGACGCTGCGTAGCGGTACACGAGCGGCATCGGGAACAAGACCTCCCATTCGGGGACTTCCATCCAACGGGGTATGCGAGCATAGTAACGTCGACGCAACCTGGTCGGAATGCGCACGTATTCTACGTCCTTGAACGTGATGACGTAACCCCGCGGACCCGGCCGGAGATGCAGCGGTTGGTTACTTGTTTGAGGAAACGTGCGCCGACGCTCGTCGCGATACTCCCCACCCCACCGCTGGCGAATCCAGCGCACTGGGAACATTGGAGCCTGGTCCGCCAGTAGACGAATATCCACCTCCGCGAAATCGTCAACCAACGCCCCAAGTTGGTCTAGTTTGATCCAACGGGCGATCATTCGAACCATCGGTTCGTCTTCTGGTTCACTGAGGTGATACACGTCGCTCGGGAAGTTGGCCGGGATGGTAATACGGCATCGGCCATGTTCCATGCGCTTGCGCATTACCTGATCAGCCACGGCGGCTCCGTGAGTCCTTTGATACACTCGAACCGTTCCAGGACGGGACGTCGCAACGGCAGGCGACCGTACGATTCGTAACTGCGATAACCGGGCGCGCGTGAGAGTTCGTGCCCAAAAGCGTCTTGATGATGGATGAAGGGTTGCGTGTGAAGCGTCCGCATCCATTCCACCACCCTCGTCTCATGCCTAGGGGCAACTCCAGCCGATGGGGCTACCGGAGGTTTCGTCAACCATAAAGGCCGCGGCGCCCGCGGGGACGGTGAGCCATAATAGGGATCTCGTCGCGCCCCATGGACTCCGGGGTTCCCCCGGTTAATGGGGAGTGTTCGGGGATGTCTGCCGTCTTGCCCGAGGGCAAAGTGTTGACCATGCTTAACACCTCACCCAACTTGGCGGCCATGGCCGGTGACTCAGCTTCGCCAACGAGGCGAGCCAACGCAGAGTACACTTGTCCCCCAGCGGGGGCCGGGACGGATCCCGCAGATGACTCCCCAGGGAGACGGCCACGATTACCGTCACTTGTTATTCTCGGCGGAGCCGGTACCGAAGGGGAGACGCCCCGTCCCTGTCGACCGGAGTTTGGTCCCCCCTGGCTGCAGTGGAGCCAAAACGCGGAGGGCGGTTGCCGCCACCTGTGGGGGTGAAATACGAAACACCCGAGGGGATGACAGAATCGCGCGCAGGCCGCGGCCGTGGGTGGTTATAGTAATAACTTGGCATCACTTCAGTCCCCGCATAAGGGTCAGAAAGGCCTTGCGTGGCTGCTACGGCAGGAGCATAGAGGTCAAGATAAGAGCCCGGCAACGGTTGATGGACTGCCGCGCGCCCTGTCACCGCCGAGGCGGTATTGGTCGGAGTACTCGTTGCAGGCAACGAGCGAGTAGACTCCCGAGGGTTGTTGTCGACGTCGCCTTTCGCATCGGGATGCGGAGGCGTCATGATTCCCCACTCGCTGAATTGGATCGGGATAGGGGAAACGGAAGTGACGAGTCGCTGTGAGGAGGAAGAGAAGGAAGGTGGGGGAGTTGATGGATACATGATACCTGCGCGCAGGAGCGCGCCAGTTTAAGAAGGGGAGAGTGTGGGACTCGTCCCGTATTGCGCTGCGAGCGGTCGCGGGAGGGACAATTCCAGGCGTCTGGAATGGGCGCCAGGAAGGGTCGCTTAAGCGGTACGCTCGAGAGCGTGAGTGGGTGCTCGATAGGGAATCAGCCGCGAAGAGCCGCGTTGGGAATCAATGGCCGCGGTGACGTGGCAAGGCAATTGTCGCCCAGGGCGAATGGGCGCGTGCCGCCTTGCATTGGCACCGGGCCACATTGCTTGCGCGGGACCCTTCGGCGAGCGTGCAACGTGTAGCGATATAGGCGCGATTAGTCACACACGTGTGCGAGCGGGAGGATTCTCCCGTTACAGTTGTGCACGTGTATGTTACGGCTAGCCGTTTCTATTAGTTTACACGTAGCAACGTAGCAGCTTACTCTGTAAGGCCCCTGGGCCGCATAAACACCCCACAAGGTCCATTGGACGCCGGACCGGGACCATTGGTCCTGGTCCGGTCCCGGCAGTCTCGTTGACCATTTAAGGTCAACGGATTGACCACTAAGCTACAATAAAGGTAGATCGTCTCGGTTCCAAATCTTTCGACCGTGGTCGTTTAACTTACAACTAAACGGCGGCGGCAGTTCCCTTACCGGATACCCGCTGCTCCGTTTCGATCTCCAATTGGGGATCGCTCGCACATTTCCCCAATTGCCCGCCGCGAGCCTCCTCCGGCGGGAGTGCACGTGGATTGCCCTAGGGCATTTCGTCTCCACGGTAGTGGAGAACCTTCCCGCTTCTTTTAACGCCGCTAGGCGACCGGGAGGGGCCGTCCGCCCACCGGGACAAGGCTGCCGACTGGGAGTGCTGTCGGTTGGCACCCCCAGCCGGTCAACCGAAGCCAACGCCCGCAGGCTTTTCAAACGGTCCCGACCGCTGCCGTCAGTGGTATCACAGTTGCGGAATACGTCGTGTGAAAACCACGCGTGGAGGCGACCACAATCCCCGCGGGGATCCATCGCGCTAAGTGCCTAGTTAACCCTTGAGTGGGTTGAGGACGGCCACGGCCGATAGATCCCTCCGGCAGGTTAGATCCAGCCGTCCCGGACCCCGCTCTACCACCCGCTACCGGGTTGGGAGACAGGTGTCCGGGCTCCGAGGGATCGATCCACCCGACACAGCCCTCGGGCTACTAGGATCGCACGAGGCGTCAACCTCGTGGAATCGGCGCTCTCACTCGTGAGTTCGAAGCCTTATCCCTATCCTCTAATCCTCCTCGGAGGTATAATCCATCTACAAGGGCTAAGGTCCTACACTCTTCAGAGGATTCGAATTGAATGGGAGCACGAGGGGACATCCTAAAAGCCAGTAGAGGCGGTGACGGACGTTGATAAAAAACCTGAAGCGGGACGAATAAGTGGCCTATTGGCTTAAGTCTCCGGGAGGGAGCTGCGTTATTCAACCCAGGAAGGGGATCGCGAGGCATGGGCCGAAACGGCGAATGCAAGCCTCGAATTGGCACCGCTCGTGCGATCACGCGGCTAATTATTTAGCAAATGGATGCAAAAACCCTTTGAGGGATAATGGAAAGGACGCGAATGCGTGGACGCAGTTGGACACCGAAGGGGTGAATGCGCTGTTTTGCGTTAGGACGATGATGAACCTGTAACAGGTATTGATTCCAATAGGAAATGGTCGGGCGGAACTCGGGAAGAGTCGGATGGACAACACATTTAGTGTGCACGCGCCGCGCGCGGGAAGGTTTTGAATTGCACAATGCAACGGCCACAGCCAAAAATTGTAATTTTTATTTTGATCAAATTTTGTCGGGACGACAAATCTCTCAGGAGGGGGCCGTGTCGTACCGCCTGGCGGTCCTCGCTGATCGAGCCGTGTCGCTTCCCTATTGGGTACCCACTTACGGGATGTGCCAATCACAAGGCACCAGCCAACTGGCGTGTTTCCTATACTTGGGACAAGCTAAGGCTGACAAATAACCCCACCCGGGCCTATCGGCCCCGGCCAAGACCCCACAAGGGGCAAATTTTAACTTAGGCTGATCAGCCATACATTACAATGTAAGCCTATTGGCAATGACCTCGCGGGTAGGCGAGCGCCAGTAATTGGGTTCTGATTGGTCACTAACTGGATATTTATTCCTAACCACTAACCCTAGCTTACAGTAGACTTAGTATAAAACTGCCACTGGAATAGCCAGTAGGCACGGTTTCTAGAGTAACGTAAACTCAAGTGGAATTACGACCCACAGGAACAGTGTTCGCATACCTATTGTTCAACCCCTCTCCGGGAAAACCTTAGGGTTAGCCAACAGCTCGACGGATTACGTCATCTTGCTCCATTAATACGCATCTCGCGTGAGCGCTATAATCGCACAACCCCCTCCGGGTAGCGATCCCTTCTCTCTCACGAGACTACCCGCCGGGTACCTATAAGGTTCATCTGCTCTACCGCTTCCTCTACCGAGGCTCGGGACACCTGTCGGGTGGTTTGCCGCTCTAGCGGATTTTCTACCTGCTACAGTGGCGAGTGGTTGGGCGGCGAACGCTTGAACGCGTGGTTGGACGGTTGGGTGAACCCATATTGTCCCCTTCCTCTTCGGAGGATTCGAATTGAATCGGAGCGCGAGGGGGCATCTTAAAAAGCCAGTAGAGGCGAGGAAGGACGTTGCTAAAAACCCTGAAGCAGGATAGACAAAATGGCCTATTGGCTTAAATCTCCAAGAGGGAGCCGCGGTACGCAACCCTGAATGGGATTCGCAAGGCGATTGGCCGGAGATGAATTCAAAGCCTCGAGCTGGCACCGCTCACGCGATCGCGCGGTAAACTATCTTGCAGATGGATGCAAAACCCTTTGAGGGATGACGGAAGGGACACGAACTCTCGTACACTGTGGACACCGAAGGGGTGAGTACGCTCTTTCGCGTGGGATCGATAAGAAACCTGTAACAGGTATTGATTCCAATAGGAAACGGTCGGGCGGAACTCGGGAAGAGTCGGATGGACAACACATTTAGTGTGCACGCGCCGCGCGCGGGAAGGTTTTGAATTGCACAATGCAACGGCCACAGCCAAAAATTGTAATTTTTATTTGATCAAATTTTGTCGGGACGACAAATCTCTCAGGAGGGGGCCGTGTCGTACCGCCTGGCGGTCCTCGCCGATCGAGCCGTATCGCTTCCCTATTGGGTACCCACTTACGGGATGTGCCAATCACAAGGCACCAGCCAACTGGCGTGTTTCCTATACTTGGGACAAGCTAAGGCTGACAAATAACCCTATCCGGGCCCATCGGCCCCGGCCAAGACCCCACAAGGGGCAAATTTCTAACTTAAGCTAACCAGCTGTACATTACAATGTAAGCCTATTGGCAATAACCTCGCGGGTAGGCGAGTGCCGTTAACTGGGCTCTGGTTGGTCAATAACTGGATATTTATTCCTAACCACTAACCCTAGCTTACAGTAGACTTAGTATAAAACCGCCACTGGAATAGCCAGTAGGCACGGTTTCTAGAGTAACGTAAACTCAAGTGGAATTACGACCCATTGGAACAGTGTTCGCATACCTATTGTTCAACCCCTCTCCGGGAAAACCTTAGGGTTAGCCAACAGCTCGACGGATTACGTCATCTTGCTCCATTAATACGCATCTCGCGTGAGCACCCCTTTGTCGCACAACCCTCTCCGGGCAACGACACCTTCTCTCTTACGAGACTACCCGCCGGGTACCTATAAGGTTCATCTGCTCTACCACTTCCTCTACCGAGGCTCGGGACACCTGTCGGGTGGTTTGCCGCTCTAGCGGATTTTCTACCTGCTACAAGTCCGTGTTGTGTGTCAAATCCGTCAATTCCTTGTGTGTTGTGTCCGTGTTATTTTATTCCGTCAATTCCTTGTTTGTGTGTCCGTGTTTTTTATTCCGTCAATTCCTTTGGTTCTCAGCCAATATCAAAAGTGATCCGCGATGCGCCCAGGCCGGTAACGGTCCCGAAACACACCATGCACGAATCGAAAGAACAACAGAGATGCTCAGCCACTCGCAGAAACAAAGCCTGCTCGGGTGCTTACACACTCCGGTTCGTACCCGGTCATCTGCAAGTGATTCAGCAGCCGCACAAACAAGCATATGGGAAATGGTATGAGGTGGCGCGCGCAAGGCCACGAAGCGTCGCGGCGTTAGCCCATGAGCCGCGGTGATGTGGCAGAGGAATTGTCGCCCAAGGGCGTATGGGCGCGTGCCGCCTTGCATTGGCACCGGGCCACATTGCTTGCGCGGGACCCTTCGGCGAGTGTGCAACGTGTAGCGATATAGGCACGATTAGTTGCACACGTGTACGAGCGGGAAGATTCTCCTGTTACAACTGTGCACGTGTACGTTACGTCTGGCCAGTTCCAATAGCATACACGTAGCAACGTAGCAGTTAGCCCAGTTTGGCCCCCGGGCCGTATAAAGACCCCACAAGGGCCGTAGGCCACCGGTCCGGGACCATTGGTCCTGGTCTGGTCCTGGCAGTCTCGTTGACCATTTAAGGTCAACGGACTAACCAATAAGCTACAATAAAGGCAGATCGTCTCGGTTCCAAATCATTCGACCATGGTCGTTTAACTTACAACTAAACGGCGGCGGCAATTCCTTCACAGGATACCAGCCGCTCCACTTCGATCTCCAATTGGGGACCGCTCGCACTTGTCCCCAATTGCCCGCCGCGAGCCTCCTCCGGCGGGAGTGCATGTGGATTGCCCTAGGGCATTTCGTCTCCGCGGTAGTGTACCACCTTTCCGCTTCTTTTAACGCCGTCAGGCGACCGGTAGTGGCCTTCCGCCCACCGGGACAAGGCTGCCGACTGGGAGCGATGTCGGTTCGGCACTCCCAGCCGGTCAACCGAGCCAACGCCCGTGGGCTTCTCAATCGGTCTCGAACGCAGCCGCCGGCGGTATCACAGTTGCAGAATCCGCTGTGTGGGCAGCCACGCGTGGAGGCGACCACAATTCCCCGCGGGGATCCATCGCGCTAAGTGCCTAGTTAACCCTTAAGTGGGTTGAGGACGGCCACGGCCGATAGATCCCTCCAGCAGGTTAGATCCAGCCGTCCTGGACCCCGCTCTACCACCCGCTACCGGGTTGGGATACAGGTGTCCGGGCTCCGAGGGATCGATCCACCCGACACAGCCCTCGGGTTACTAGGATCACACGAGGCGTCAGCCTCGTGGAATCGGCGCTCTCACTCGTGAGTTCGAATCCCCATCCCTATCTACTAATCCTCCTTGGAGGTACAATATATCTAAAAGGGCTAAGGTCCTACAGCTAATTTTCAATGGCGGATCCAAACCACCACGAGGAGCAGAAAAAGCCGATTCGAGCAAGAGTACGTTTGATTGGTTAGAACGTAGTGTGGCACCCACCTGGTGGTAGTAACACTAGTAAGGTTGAATGGAGGAAGTAACGCGAAGGCGTTGGAGAACACTCGACCCAGTCTCGAAACGCTTGTCCAGAGTAGTCGTTTAATTGTTCTATCCTCTATAACTCTATCAACGTGATGGTGCTTCAATTCTACTCGTTAAGTAGCAGATGAGACATGCCATCGGGGGCTGTCCTCCGATGGCTGGCTATGCGAATTACAGTGGCGCCGACGTTACACTAAAAACTACTGGATGTAGTATTGAGTGCAGTATTTCGACAATAGCACTGTTATCAATTTGGACAAATTTTTATCAAGATTCACACCGTGATACTATGCTAGTCATGATCCTGGAGACTGCATACTCGGACCAGCAGTTCGGCCACATTTCAACCGATCCATTGCTTCTACAATTGCATCCCGGATCTTCTCGACAAATTTCATTCTCGCTGCCTTCTCTGCTTCACACGTTCCATTGGTCACTTTGGCATCATTCTCAATTCCAGTCACGGCCCTCAGCGACTGTAATCCCTTCAGCACCTCTCCAATGCTCAGCTCTTGTTGCGTCGCCATCCACTTCATAAATTCTTCCGCCATGAACACATTCTCTCCATTATTGTTGAGAAGTTCGAACAGCTTATGCTCGTCTCTACAGTCTTCCAATTTCAACCTGTAGAACACTGGAATAATGATCACCTCCTGCTCGCCACCAGCACGGAACCGCTTTAAGAAGCACATTAGCTCCTTCAGCGGCCATTTACGTGCCGCGTACTCTGGCGATAATATCAACACTGCAATCTTCGCTCTCCGCATCGCTTTTATCATCTTTTCAGGTGCGTTCTCTCCGGGCCGGAGCTCTGTCCGGTCCAGAAACACCTTGAAGCCCAGTGCGATGAGTAGATTGTACAGTGGCAAGGCGATGGTGAACTTATCAATGCCAGCATGGCTGATAAACACATCATACACTTCATCTGATCCGACTTCAGTGTTTGATGTGGTTTCCGTGCCTGTGGTTTGTGACCGTGGTGTATGATTTTGGGGCAGGAGAGGTAGAACGGGTTCTTCGCGTGGAGGAAGTTGAGTGTTTTCCGTTACGAGATCGATGTAGCACATACCTCTTTTGAATGATGCAAGATGCATTCGGAATGTACCAGCGATATAATGAGCTCCTCGCACATTACCCTCCACAGTGGCTATAGTAGAAGTCAACCCGCCTTGCTCGTGTGTTACATTAGGTGAATATTGAAATAATGTTCCGTCGAACTCCTTGTTGCAATACAAGCGAGGAAGTGTTGTAATCTTCGTAATAGTACTCTCGCGCTCAAGCTGTTCTTCATCCTGTAGTTCTCCTGATGACAAATTCCAAGACTTGGACTTATTGACGATAAACGAACTCACGCCGTACCGCCTCGTGTTCACGGCTGCGTAAGCTGAAATTATATTGCAATCTGAACTGAAACAAAGCGACTCAATTGCCCGGATCGGTCCTGCTCCAGTCGTACCACTTGAGTCTCCGAAACTCGAGCAATTGGGTGGATCATCTTTGCCATCCGATGTTAACGACAAAGCCCATTGCTCAAGATCAGAGAGCGTATGCAAAATGGTTCCTCTATTTTGCACATCAATGATAGAAACATTACAACTGTTATAGGGAGAGTAGGCGATGAATCGCTGATCATTTGAAATAGCGAGTATTTCGACTAGCGAATAACGAGTCACATATACCATCGAAATGATGCGATCGATGCGCTCTGACACGTCACTCACTTTGCGAATTTCCATCCGGCTCGACTGAAAATTCCACGTCAACATTGTTATTCCATCTTCTGAAACTGCAAACCTGAACACATTCGGTAGAAATACATCTGTCGATTCGCTTCTGCTGCCGACTTGTCGCGCATCCCAAACTTGAATCTGATTCCCGCGCAATCCGAACAGTTCTGAACCATCCACCAAACTGAGCGATTTAACACCGTTTATCGACACATGGAGGAGAACGTGCATCAGTGAAACGTCGCGACCACCGTTGCTGATTAGCCATACACTGGTTTTTACAGAACCCGCGGAATACAAAAAGCGCTCGTCGTCACTGAACAGAACACAGTATACAGAACTGTGATGTCCGTCAGGTGATGTCCATAGGTTCTCGCCACTCTCAACATCCCATAGCCAAGCACTTCCATCCCACGAGCCTACGGCCAGCATGCTTCCATCCGCACTCAACGCCACGCTGGTCACCCAAACTTTTTGCCCTTCCAGCATAGAGCCAATATTCTCAAAACTTGGTACATGCCATACGCGACTCGTTCCATCCCATGACCCAGACACCATCACATCTCCGCTTGCTCCGATTGCCAGCGAAGTCACCGCTTCGGTATGCATGGCGATGGTTCGAATTATGCTCCCATTCGTCATATCCATCACTAATAGTCGCCCTTTATCAGTGCCCAAAACCACTTTCTTCAACGATGGCAACACCTGCATGCATCTGACCAACTCGTCGTCTTCTAGTTCAGCCCGCATCGATCGCCATTTCTTGTGCTGTTTCCATAAGTTTACTCGCCCCACTGAGCTGCATGAATATATCAGTCCGGACGTGCGGTCGGAAAATACGCTTATAACGACATCAGGTTCTCCTTCATCAATCAGTGTCTTCTTCACCGTCCCATCATGACTATTTAACACCCATACCTTCCCTCCATCTCCTCCAACAAACAAGTCTTCTCCTCCCACCCCAACAAACATGCATTCCCCTTCCCCGTCGAGCTCCAGTACACGTTTCAATGAACTATTCCCACTTCTCAACACCCCAGGCCCGCTACGAGCCCAGGGCCGCCGCCCATATCGCTCAATACCACAAACTATTCGCTCCGCGACACCGCTTTCGCTTACAACATCTCGCAGTCGCCCAAATAGTTGATACGTACATTCGCCACGATTTTTTATGCAATACGGCATCATGCAAAGCTTCATTGCCCTCATCAAAACATTCAGATCATGAATTATTTTCTTGCCACGTTCTGTGCTTGCTTCTCTCTCCAAATTCTTTTCCAGTACCTGGAGTTCAGCTATGACCTTTTGGAACGGTAGTCGCTCTTTATCTTCATTCGTCTTCTGTATCCATCTATAATCGGTTAGCAGCTTTAGCGCTGTGTTAACGCGCCCAGCTCCGAGCAGGTGTCGCACGACATTGTCAGTCATATACTTGTCCACCTTCTTCAGTTTCCACCATTCGTCTTCTTCAGTCCCAATGCCCTGCCCTACTCCATACAATTCTTGATCTCCAGCAGCGCCTGGACTTGTACGTATGGATGCTCGGTATCCATCCACAAGCCGGACATGCCACCCTTGTAGTCCCTCCTTCTCCTCCGCCATTTCCACACAAACGTCGAGAACAAGATCATGCAGACGAATCCCCATCACAGATCCTCCCTCGTCTTGATCTATTGATACCAGACTGTGTCTCGAAAACATCCTCACCCCAGCTAGCGCATCCTCCATGCCCCATAGTTTCTCAATAACACACAATGGAAGACACATCTGTTTTCGCATAACGCAAAACGACCGAAACATCTCCCTCACTGTTATACTCTTTCCCATCCACCCTCTCTCCAACGATGTTAGACTCGACTGTACAGCTGCATCCAATCCCGCATGTATCTCCCCATTTTCTGCAACTGACAATTGTAGAGTGTTCCTCTTCAGACTCTCCCAGTATTGCACAATGGCATTCGGTCCACATTCATGTGTGCATTGACCAAACAATTCTTGCATGTTAGAGCCAGCAACACTCAGTGCCAGTGGGAGTCCAGCACATAGGTCAATGATGCTGTCGAGTGCACTACGGTTAGAGGATGACCACGACGAAAGTTTGCTACAGTCGATGCCAGCATAGCTGCACAGAATTTTGACGCATGTTTCCCTACGCGAATATTCTGGGCTCACTACAATTGACACATCATGCGTCGGTATACGACCAATCGCCTCATTCCTCGTTGAGGTTAGCACCTTGCAACATGCTCCATCAATCTCTTGGACAGCTTTGCAGGCGGTGTCCACCAACTTGAAGACAGTGGAATCGAGATCCCACACGTCGTCAAAGATGAGGAGAAAGCGCTTCGGGGCGAGCAGGTCAACCAGCTTCTCCATCATGTTGGGATGGGTATTTTCCTTTGCAGTGAGATGAGTGAATTTGGGAAGAAAATCTGGGAACATATCAGTGACAATCGTCTCAAGCTGGTCCAAAAGCTTTTGTACCGAGGCGTCGTCACCGAGTACAATGAAGCTGACACCGTCCGGAAACTTTGTCCAAACTTGTGGATGTCTACCGAGGGCGCGCAGGATAGTTGTTTTTCCCACACCACCCATTCCGACAAGTGCTATTGCGTTCTGGTTAGGGTCGTTGGATAGGAGAGCATGCTTTGCCTTACTTTCTGGAGTGAGTGAACAATTGAAGTCGAGTATGATCTGGCGGGAATTTCGGGGAACATGGAAGAAGGAGGGTTGCGGAGCAGGTAATGAAGTTGGGGTCGAGCGAGGAAGCGGATGAGGTAACTGGGACACTAGATGGAGTGAAGAAGAGTTTTGCTGCGTAGGAGCTACGGCGGGAGATGTCGTTTGATTGGCATGGTCAGATACTAGGACTGGATGGGATGGTAAAGAGACGGTGTTGGAGCTCGTGGAGTTGGGAACGGAATAGTTTGGTTGAGAGAAGAAATGACCCATGGTAACGGAGCTATGCGCGAAGGGAATACAGAGAAGAACTTGAGAGCGGAATGGTAGGGGTGGAGAGTCTTAGATGAAAACGATTGAAGCGTAGGTGATAGGAAAGCGGGAGAAATACGGGTCTAGAAGTGGATATGTCAACTGCGGTTGTAGCCTGTCGATAAGAATTTCTTTGGTCTGAGGTACCATACGACTTGTTCACTACTCCTACTGAAAAGTAGTATCTTGTGAGCCAATCAGCTCAGCGCTCCTATCCGCTGTACGGTGGCTGTGTTGCACTTCAAGAAATGGTGTACGGTGGCGGTGGTTGCCAATGAGAGTGATCCGAAAATACGGCCGATTCGGTCTTCATCCTATTGTAAACGTGCGACGGTCGGAGCAATCTTCTCAAGTGACAGTTGGTACAGAAGAGACTTCTATGGCAGTACAAGGACAAAAACAAAAGGCAGTGGTAGTCGTCTGTGTTTACAGATTAGGCCATGTCCGCCATCGATAAAATACTTGAACTCTATTAAATAAACAACTTCAAAAAAGGGGGAGAGCAATCTTATGCTTTTTCAACACTAGTTGCATCGCGGCCACAACATCTTTCAAGTCGTCCGCCGTTTCATCAACAACTTTCTTCTTCTCCTTATGCTTCTCAATTGCTGACTGTAGCTGAATGTTCTTCGTTTTTCTCTTGTCACGAGATCGAGCTGCACTTTCCCTGTTGCGTAGCATCCGTTTTTGTTTTGTTCGTTCCTCACTTGTCAGTCCTTCAACTGTTTGCACTGGCGAACCTGAAACACCGCGCCGTTTGCCTTTAGTTAGTTTGGGCACTGGTTGGGTTGCAGCACCAGCTGCTGGTGAATGCAAATTGGCTTCAACCGAGCTTCCGTCGACGTGAGCTGAGCTGGGCGCTGCCATTATCACAGCGGCGTTTGGAGTTTGTAAGTCAGCAGTAAGCGCGGAAGACATGCCTCCTTGGGGAGGAAGCGGTAGTACACCCATCGGTGCGATGCGAACAGCACGACGCCCAACCGACATAGGCATTGATACCAAAGAATGGGGAATAAGAGGTGTTCCATTTGGAGTTATTTGACCAAACGGTTGGTATGCTGTCGGTGGTGTCATTATGGACGACATTGGTACAGTCATAGTAGGAACGGTAGACGATGCTACTCCTGAACTGACGGCGGCAGCGGCAGCGATTGCAGCAGCAGCGGCTGCAGTAGCAGCGGCATGATCAGCATCTGCTGCTTGTTCAGCATCGGATTTAGTAGTTTCTAGGGCTTTCTCGCTGCCCGAGCTATCGGCATCAGAATCCATTGCGTTTGCAGTATTTTGCGCCTCTGTTTCTGTAACGGGTTCATGTAGTGGCACATTGGTAACCTCGACCACTTGATTTGTTCCATTACCATCACTGAGATCGTCGGCAGCGGTATCTTCTGTTTCCAGTGCATGCGAGTCATGGGCAGTCGCAGGCTGAGCAGCATTGGTATGCTCCACATTTGCTGCTTCCGTGTCCATGTGATTAACATTGGCTTCGTTAGGTTCGGACACGTTTTCTGTAGCAATTTGAGGATCTGCCAATGAATCTGCAGAGATGGCGTTTGTGTTGTTCACATTGACGTCAACAACATTTGTAGAATTTGGCGGTCCATTTTCGGCATCCATAGTGTTTGTATTCTGTGCAGTTTGTTCGGCAACTTGTTGCGAATTGGATTCGTCTGCAAACTGAAACTGGTTAGAATGCTGAGCTTCTTCAGTTGGAACCTTTTCGACGGATGAAATTTCCGGCGGAGCAGAAGTAACGATATCCATAAGCTTTATGGAACCGTCCATTTCATGAGAATCAATTTCGGCGCGCGTATCGGCGGCAACGTGAGCGAGCGATGGATGCGTGTGGTCTTCAGAAGCTTGTCGCGAGGGAGTTGTCATTATGGGGCGACCTGGGCAACAGCAGGTAGTGCCGCGAGGCAGCGAATGCCTGGCGTGGCCTCGGGAACAGATTGAAGCGAGGTTGAGCGGGATCACACAAGTCGTTAAGTGCTCTTCTCTAGCATGCGCTTTGGGCGGTCTACTTTTGTGCTCCAAGTGTCGGCGCTTCTCAGCGCCAAGTCAGATGATTTGTTTTACTGTGCTTACAGCAAAAAAATTACTGCGCCGCTACGACTTTTCCGATTCGGCAACAAGAGCATTCTTCGCCCAACTGCAGACCGCTATCGACTAAGAATCGAGCCGGGCAGACGCTACACGCCAGCTCGTTCGATCCCGCTTCGATAAAGCGTAATGTGTGGAAACACAACCGCGTTATTGGTATTGCATGCGAGTTGGTGAAGCCTCGCGCCGCGCAGACCGCGTACTTTTCACGCAGCGACACGCGTAGCTGTTCGTCCACTCCCATTTCCTTCATTCTCGTCATCGTGTGTGCCGCAATCCCGTAATTGTTCATCATCATGTTGGCATCCACCGCCAGCACAAGGTTTTCCATCTGCTGCCTCTTCTCCAAAGGCAAGCTCGTCAAACTCATCACGAATCGCGTATAAATTATCCTCCCATCAATCGTGTTGGCGTGCGCGCTGTTCTCAATTTCTGACATGGCTGCCCTCACCCGAGCCGCCATCTTGTAGTACACCAATTCATACAATAGTTCCCGCTTGTCCCCATTCTCTTCGCGCCATAACGCCCGCATCGCGATTTCAAAGTCTTTACCAGCACGCGCGTACTGTCCTCTCTCGTACTTCTTCATACCCCTCTCCCACAGTTCCACCGCCCTTGAATCACTCACACCGGCTGCACTACGCTGCAGCAATCGCTGTGATTGCATTACTGCGTGTGATGACGTTCGACTAGTTCGCATTAGGTCTGCCATTTGCTCCCGCTGATTTTGCAGCATCTTCCGAGTTTCCTCTGCACCCGCACGTACTTCTCTACTCAGTCCTGATGCTGTTCCCGTTGCAGCGTTCAACTCGGTAGTCTCAGTCGGCAATATTTCGTCTCCTGTAATTGATTCCCCGTCTTCATCGGACGAGTCAATTCCATTTCCAGCCCCTCCACTGGCTGTGACCGTCTCAGATGATTCAAGATCTCTCTCTGAGACCAAACCCAAATGTTCACTTCCTCGTCCAAATGTGTTATACCTGTCATCATCATCTCCAATAAGCTCAACTGCCACATCCCGCCGGAACATTTCCACTCGATCGCATACGCTTTTCGCAACTACGGGTACAAGTTCTGTTTCAACTGCAGGTATACTCTTTCCGTCTTCATCAGTTGTTGCACTAGTCATTACCAAAATGTTCCAGCGGTCCACATTTCCTAGTGAAGAAGATAATGTATCATGCGATTGCACTGCCTCGCTTGCGGTTTGTATCTCTTCAGGCGATGGTACTAGCGACGTGTCTGTAGCAACACAACTTCGAGAGCTTTTTTCAATGATCACCCGAAGATCTGCTGCCAGTTGCGCGTTCCCAATCCTTCTCGCATAATGTGCTAAAGTTTTCACTGCATTGTATCCTCCTTCGACATCCACAAATGCAGAGAATGTACCCCGTCTTCCCAACAAAGCAGAACAACGCCGACCTACAGCAAAGTCTCTGCCTGCGAACGCCACATTCAGCAGCCATTGTATCAATCTGTACAACTCTGTGCCCTCTACAAATGATTTAGCACTTGGTAAACGAGCATATTCCTGCTCAACAATTGTCAGAGCTCCACGAATAATTCCAATTCGCCCAAGAAATGCAGCTCTTTTCAGAGGTGGCATATTGTATTTCCCCTGCTCCGAAGTTGCTAACAGGTAAGCAACTGGTGAAAGACCATATTCAATCAATGAATCAGCCACAGCTCCAGATCCTTGTGACACATCCTGCAAACCTAGTATAACTTGTAAGTTTTCCATATAGTACGGTGTGTTTCGATTTCTTGATATTGGCATAGCAAGCATGCCTCTGACTAGACCAGATAAGGCGCTATACGGACGGGAAACGATTGAAATTGCGTTGCGCTCATGTTTCTGCGAAGGTCGAGCATACACAACCCTATCGGGAAGGGTTACAACAAGCCCGGTCACATTTTCACCTTGGCTCAACCCTGCGACCAGGTCGTGTTTGCCATCTAATGTTACAGATATGAGTGAATTTCCGAAAAGAACCATTACCCCAGGTCCAGCCCATGAAAAAGTTGGGGGTGTAGACGGCACCACGATTCGCTCGACAGTGTGGAATTCAAACGTCGAGATGGGCTCAAGTACATCTCGTACGAAGTAAATCCGCTGATTTGTCATCACTGCACCCAGATATCGTTTGTTATTCGCACCAGGTAGAGCTTGCCATCGCACATCGATCACTATTTCATTCCCTTGAAGCTCCAGAGCAGTCCTATCATCGGCATCATATACATCAGATCGTTCAAGGCCAGTAGATTCGGTCGCGAAATCCGAAGCATGTGCAGAACCTCTCTGACTGACATGACCCTCGAACGCGTTTTTAGATATTGCTAGTTTCTTCCTGTCACTATCGTAGTAGAGGACAGCGGACCAAGCCTGAAACGGAGTACGAAACACTCCAGCAGCCTTTGTGCCATTGAGTTTGAACCGCTGAACCCCCCTTGTCTGATGTACGGTGTGTCCTTGTTGGGATGCACGACCGGCAAACGAGAAAATTGAAACTGTCATGCCACTTGCCGCTAAGATAAACAGCTGATCATGACAACCGGATTCATTCAGAAAACATCCTGCTCTACCTTCATTTGGCTCCGATACATTCCAGCTGTCTGTTTTCCCTCTTCTTGTGCACATGACATACCTTGTTGCATCTTCAGGTTCTCCATATGAATATGTTGGGTTAATCTCATCATCACCATAGTAAAATACAAGTGCAGCCATGCAGAAACCATATTCATCTCTAGCCTCCTCAATCCGCCTAATGTCACCTGGAGGTAGTCTACAGAGTTTCGTTACTTGCTCCTTCCCAAGTTCATAGGAAAACAGACAGCTATTTTGTCCAATGAGTGAGTCGTTTTGCATCTTGATCGGCCCTTTGAAAGCGTGCCCCGTTGACTGAGAAAACGGTGTGTCTAAACCGGTCACGATAGGTCTTCGTATGGCAGCAAGCCCATCCACACGTTGCTGGAAAATGTAAACTTTTCCACTCTTGTCGAAGGATGCGCCTATCAACCCAAACGTTGATTCACAGGCAAAGGATACTTGATGTCTGTCTGCCGTCAAGTTTGCGGGGACATCATCATCAATAATGGCATATTGAGAGGATAGGGCCACATTGTCATTTTGAGACAACGCGCGGGATGGTTTATTATAGCGACTGCTGATCACAATCAAGCCCGTTTTATCGATCATACGAACGATTACCCGTCGCGAGGATGTCAAGAGTAAAAGGTATGATGGACTGCCTGTCATGAAACACATTGCGAGGAATTGGCGTTTGCGATCTCTTGTTTTGGAAGTAGGTAAGCGTGGTTCATCTCCGCGCTTATATATGCCGCTGTGTAGAACAAAAGTTAATATTCTGCCCAGAGTAGTGCAACAAACAACAGTATCGAGGTCTGGATGAAAAGCGATATCCACGATAGTTTCAGAAATGAGTAGTTGAGCATCGAAATGATTTCTTTGTTCTTTCCTTGCTATATCCCATACACGAACAATACCATTGGTATAAGCAGCAGCAACGTATGGTCTAGATGAGTGGGAAGTGACAGCAATAATTGGACACAGACGGGATTTAGCCTTTGTAGCAACTTTTCCTCTCACCTTTGCCAAGACGCCACCGACAAAACGAACATTATCTTGGTCGCCTTCAATATCACTGCGCAGCTTGAAAGGGTCTTCAAGGCAGCCGTTTTCGAGCACCGGGATACACCATAGACTTGGACTATCGGCCTTGCAAAAAAGGGCAAATCGACCGAAGGTCGAGCCTTCACCAAGTGTAATTGAGCGTCCATCACCAGCAATTTTGCGCTCTTCGACAAATTGCAGACCAGAAAACTTCTCAGCATATGACGCCACATACCCATTTTCGAGGAAGGCTAGATAGGTAGCGGAGCCGCCAACATACATTAGTTTGTCGACATTAGCTGATGCCCTGATGCAAGAGCGAATGGCATTGTTCGAAGTAGTCTGCTCAATGATAAGGTCCTGTGCAGCGGTAACGAGAATTGGGCGTCTGGTCGAAAAGACGAACGTTGTCGACGCATTGGCAGCTCGTGGGTGGGAGGCCACGCAACGCAACTCGAGATCCATTGCGCATCAAGGTTGGTTGGTAGTCTGCGGACCAAGTTGGCTGAGAACATGGAACGCAAGTTGGCTTTAGAAAAATCATGTATATTTTATTGTACAATTTCCTCAAGCGCTTTCCCGGCATATCAGATCAGCAAACATCGTTTCACGCACATCGCCCAGTTGAGTCATGCATTCATCGCATATTGAGAGGAGCGCCTTCCATTGTGTTACTAGCGCCTTGACCCTCTCATGGAAAGTCGTAGATTGCCACACAGCTTTTCGTTCACCCTCCGGCAGCACCATTGCTGACTCCACGACACTAAGTACGGAGTGATCGCCGCCGAGATGACAATGTACCTTGATTTGACGCCAAAACATCTCCGCGTTTAGCAGTACACCTGCAAGTGTTCGTAATGCAGTTATACATTCCTCTAATTTGTCAATGGTGCTATCTGAGATTTCAGCTTCTCCACGCATTGCCTCAAGTTTACCCCTGTCCTCTGTCATAGCCAATGCAGATTCCAACTTCTCCTGGCGCGCATCTTGCTTTTGTCGCAAATGAACCGCACGCTCCTCACGCGCACGCAATAATTCTCTGTCGACAGTGGCAGCCACAGCTGAAACACCACCAACGCCTACCATACCCAATGAAGTCGGTCTCGATGACATGAATGACGTTACAACAGCGGCTACTTGTGCTCCCTGGATGATATTCCCCTTCAACTGTGCCGCCTCCTCTCGTTTGACAGCTCTTTGGTACAAGTGCTGAGCCTCTTGAATCGTTTCTTCAGTTTTGGTATATGTCTGCTGTGCACGGTTTAGGCTACGTTTTCGCTCTGAAATTTCACCTTGAAGAGCAGCCGCACGATCAGATATGGCTGCTTTTTCTTCGACAGCAAGTTTGAGCGTTGATTGAATCGATGTCGCTGTGTTTTCAAAGTCCAGTGCGAGCGAGCGACAATCTTTTGCCAACGTTTCCGTCGCAGTGGTTGCAGAACGCAACAAACGGTGTGCAGCTGCGTACATGTCGTCATGCAGCAGTTCATCAACCATTGTGATATCCTGTAGAATTTTCTCGGTGTTGTGACGAAATGATTGAACTGTTGACACTGTTCGTTCTCCAAGTCTTCCAACTGATACACACGACCAGTGCAATTGAAGGTAGAGAGTATGGCATTCTGCCAAAGAAGCTGTCGCTGTGGGTAACGAGCGACACACGGAATTTAGGTTTGGCAAGAGCGAATGAATTGGAATGTGCGGTCTTAGATATGCTGTCGCAGTTTCAGCCGAAACAAGGGGGAGACCAACATCTGTTGATGATGAAATTTGTGTTGGTGGCATTTCGTGGCTCAAGTGGACATGTCTCGTTGCCTTTGCAGAGTTGTGTTGTGCGTGTACAATAATAATCGAGCCAACGCATTACTTTGTTTTTTCTGGTCTATTTTCTGGAGATATTGCCGATGGATTGGATCTACCACTGCTGCTGATCTTTGTTACTAATGCGGAGCGTACTTGAAAAAACTTGCTTTCAATCCGCGGCTGCCATGTTTCTCGGTACTGGCGACCACGCTCGATATAAGTCGCTGCGTTTTCTCGCACATATTGCGCATGCGGCCTGCCAGCCTCCTTGAGTCGTTCAATATACGGTGTAAGCTTCTTGTGCCGCCGCCTAATGACTGGGCGAACATACGATTGTGCGTTGGAGAGGTGTGGGTCCAAAATCGGTTGCAAACGTTGTCGTTGGTCCAGTATGCTCGGGTGCAGATGATGGTCTTCCGCCAAAAGCACTGCCAGGAAAGCAACGATTATTGCAGAAAACCAAAACGAAATTCGGAAGAAGCGTGCCCAGTTGGTCGTCGCCTTCGTGGGCCACACACCGACTGTATAGTCAGCAGAAGCGGTTAGTAGATGATCATCTCCACAGAAGTGCATCGCTGTAATTGGTAGCACATGAGGCGGAGCGGATGGTTTCAACCACTGTGTTCCCTTCTCGCTGCTCCATACTTTGAAAAGAACGGAGCCGTTCCATCGGAACATAGCAACATGTCCCTCTGAGGAACTGACAGCGGTATAATCACCAGTTTTGTTAACACAAAATGCAGTCAGTGCATCATTACAAGTTTTGATTGAAGCAATCGTTTCCCAAGGCCCTTCGGTAGATGATTCCCTCCGCCGCACACACATCCATCCTCCACGACGCGGATTGCTCTCCGCAGTATAGATGATATCTGGTTGCGCCCTGCAAAAGCGAATGGCGCGAACATGTGTTTTGAAAGCAACAGGCATATAAGGTTCAACGGTGTACAAAATGTGTCCTGTATTCGCTTGCCAGATATATGCCTTCCGGTCACGACCTGCAGACGCGACGAGTTTTCCGTCGTGCATGATGGACATATCGGTGATACCTTGCGTATGCAGTTTACCACGATAGAGCAATTCGTAATGCGGCAGCGCCATTGCACACACATGACCCTCATCTGAAGCGACTACAATTGTTTGGCCATTCTGTGAAACTACAACAGCTGATTGCTCCTGGGAACTGCTAATACGTAGATCTTGTTGGAACTCAGAAGCAGCAGATAGCTTCGAATCGGCATACACGAAATTCTTGCAGCCTGTTCCAATCACAGTGTGCACGACTCCGTCTGTGGCAGTGGCTAGTGCCACAGGAGCTTGTTCAAGATACTGCGACGCAGTTTGGGATAATGTGGAAGTGTTTGCGTCAAATGTAAGGACCTCACATGCGTTCGGAATGCCAGATTTCATTGCACCACCACCGCCTGCTATGACCACAGTTGTTGGCGAAAACAGGTCCATCGCATAGATGGGGTACTTGACTGCGAGGCGACTGATTGGTTTCATTGATTAGGTAATTGGGATTAGGTAGGAGAAGGATACAAGCTAAAAGTTTGTTGCCTGTCAGGAATAGCAAATGACTTGGAATGGTGCGATCAGAAAATATAAAAATCAAATTTCTACTCTACATAGCGCAGTCGGCGGCGCTGCCGACCGTTGGATCTCGACTTGCTCATCACAGATGGTTTCGACGCGCAACTCTGTTCGAAAACAGCGCCCAACGGAAAATTCAACTGATAGCAATGCCGAACCATCTCCTTCGGAACCCAGGAAACAACTTTTTCAAGCTGAACAAACAACACCCCACCATTCTCACATTTCGGCTTCTACCAATGGTCACATGTCCCCGTCCCAGCCTATCGCCAATGAAGCTCAAGCAGACATCCCTATGATTCACAGGAATCAAAATGGTGCGGATGCTGAAAGTGCAGATGACTCCGACGCTCCAGAAGAAATTCCTCAAACGCATGCACGTGCCACTGCTCAGGCGTTGCATCACTCGCATATGAATGCTCATCGTGATTTGCATCAACGACGCAAAGCTCGACGTCGTGCTCGTGCTGAGGAAGCGGAACGTGCCGCAGCACATCGTGCTGAAACGCTCTTGGATGAAGAAGAACAAGTGAACGCGACAGATCAAGATGCTGCTGACCCAGTTTTGTTACCGGACGATGTGCTCAACTCTGCCGATTCTGCTGTGCGTCAGGCAGTAGAAGATGAGCGCAATGAACGCCTCGCCCGTCGCATGCAGGAACAACGCACATTCATTAAACCAGTAGATGATGCACGCATGATCGGAAACATACACGTCAAAGTCGCTGGGCACAAAATTGCGCGTTCAGCTGAAGTATTACGGAAGTCAAAACGTAGCCGATCAACTGCTGTACAGTTCCTGGCTGGTACTGTTAGACGACAAACCACAGAACGCATCCCTGCGGTGAAGGCAGCGCGGATAGCACGTAAACGAAGTGCGCTACGCAGATAAACTATTTTACTGACGCACAAGTAGCAATACTTCTCGGCATACATACTTTTACTATAATCTAAGTACTTCAACTTACCTAACTCGCACTAGACCTTATGCCAAAGCATAGGGATTTCTTTCGATGGGTGGCAAAGAACAAATACTGCATCACCCGATGCAACAAGGGAATATGGTTCTGGACAACAATAAACGTAAGGCAACACATTCTCCCCGTTCTCCGCTTCTTCATAATAAATCCGCCTCTTCGTCGAAGGGCATGTGTAATACAACTGGTCAAACTCATCATCTTGTTCTCCGAAAGTATATGGTAACTCTCCAAAAGAAACATGACTAGCTGATAAATCTGGGCGAGAGAAGCTCTCTGATCTCTGAGCATTGTTACCTAGATTAAATTCTGGTTGGCTTTCCCCAGACCGACGCTCAGGATTCGTGGTATCATTGCTTATAAATCGACTGGCGATACTTCGAGACTCTGCTTCATTCCGCAAGAGAGAAATTTCTGTCTCGTCGAGGTACACAATTTCGTCAACACGTCGTTGCCATTGTTCGCTCTTAGTTTCAACTCGTACTGGAGCATCTCCAGAGCGATACAACCCAAGAGCCACGCATCCCATCTTGAGCAGTTGATCCGAAGTCTCACGATACGTCCGCCCTTCAATAGCATTTTCATTGCGAGTCCATGATGGAGGGATAGGAACTTGCCTGATCCAGCTTCCTTTGGACCCTGATGATGCACCAATCAGCTGCCGGATAAGACGTATATAACCAGGATCTGTGTACTCCCTTGCCAAAAGAGCAGTAAACAATGATGATATCATCATTTCTCCTGATGCATAACGTTGTCGCTCATAGAGCTCCTCTCTTGACAGCTGTTGACTGTGGTGCTCATCTCGCAAATTATGTACATCAGTGCCTGGTTGCTCTTCGTCATCGTCGTCGCTTGATTCGTCCTGGTCCAAACGCATACTGGTTGAACGAGTCATTCCTTTCATACGTAATCTGATGCCCTTGTCACTTCGCCGAACCGGATAGTTTGAACCTTGGCCACTGAAAACAGGAATACTACCCATGTTAGATGCAAGGTTTCCGTAACTCGTCAAAAATGGTGAACTGGGCACATTCCGTAGGAGGCTTGCCGCAGAAGTCGTTCGTTTTGGGAGACCTGCTAAAGGAGAGCGTTCATAGTTGAATACATCAGGTTCGCGTTGAATTCCCAAATTAACGCCAACACGACGGGCCTGTCTAGGTGCTCGTAACAACTGTAGGGATTCTTCCGCATCAAGAACACAACACACAAATGTCTCCTGATCGGCGAGAAGTGAATCGAGAGTCATTACAGTGAATATTGTCTTCGAATCGGTAGAACCTTTCCCATTTGGCTCACAACTTTCCGAAGCCATTATCAGAAATGCCCGAGCGTTTTGATATTGCGCTTGCTTCAAAGTTTCCAACGAAAGCGAGTTTCCTTGTAACAGGAAAAGATCCTTTTGGTCTCCTCCCAGTTGTCTAGAATAATCCTTCGGAAAACTGGGATGAATAACTACAACTGGAACTCTCTTTTTCTGCTTCAACCTGACCATCCAAATTCGACGTAGAAGGACATCAAAACTCAGCAGAGGACTTTCACCATCCAAGCAAACAATGACATGTCCCCTGAGTGCGGCAGGGAGCTTGTCCATGTTTGAGTAAATAGCACCATGATTCTTCGAAGAGCGGCCACCTGCACTACTTGGAGAACCTTTAACGCGTTTTCCCTCGTAGATATGCTTTCCAATCTCACCATCAGGACTATCGCGGGCAGTCAAAGAAAAGCCATCGACACTTCTCATTTTCGACGAAACTTTCCTGGGGCGAGAACTTGGTTTGGATGTTAGTCTCCCAATCAATGAATGCTGTTCCAAATCATTCGAATTACGGCCTTCACCGCCTGAACTATCCATTGCCAAATACCTCTTCTGATCAGCACCTAGTACTCTAGATTCATTCCGCCCTCCAGAAACAAGCACCAACCTTGTATCATGACGTCCTAATCCATCATCTGATTCCGCTCCAGAGTCGTCCTCAAAGGGTGCAAAATCTCTATGTGGTACCCCTATGTCAGCTTCTAAGCTGTGCACCGAGCCTGCTACGCCTGAATTCGATGCGTTTCCCGTATTCTGAGCATTCTTTTGTTTCAATCCTTCCTGTTGTTTGATATATTTCGCAGCATGATCTGCGATTTTATCGATAACGCTGTGATTGTGATACGATAGAGCCATACAATCTAGATCTGCTTTGAGTGAGGTATCAACAGATAGCAGAGTCCAGTCCTTGCTTGTGCGCAATCGCATTGCAAGAAGTACAAGTCCATAGTCCTGCAGAATAGTAGAAATAGCTCCAAACTTGAACCCATTAAGCTCTTCTGGAATCTTAAACTGCTGAATACTACATTCGGCACCGAGTTTGTATTCAACTAACCATGGGCGGTCATTTCGGTGGGACTGCGGAGCAACTCGAAGCGTAGCGTTTGCTAGTAATGTGCTCAATCCATTACAAAAGACATTTTCTGCCAACAACACAGTTTCTAATTCTTGCATACATAAGCTTTCACTCTTGCGAACTTTTCCAGCTCGTCTCAACTTGTTGGATGCAATTAGATTCGTTGGAGCGTTTTGGATGGAGGCATCTGCTGTCGAAGAAGGGATACCATAATCTTCTTCTCGAGAATACAGATTATGGGCTTGGGCGTCAAGAACACTACCTGATTCCATTCTGTAAAAATCTTCACCTGATCGTAATACAGGTGAAGTCGTGCCACCATAACGACCTTGTGGCTCGGGAACATAATCATCAGTCGTATCAATTCGAGAAAATTCATTCCCCTGTGACAACTGCATTTGTGGAATCCCCAGGAAAGTTTTTGATTGTGCAAGGTTGGAACTAGCTCCCAGCAGGAGATCGGTGGGTTGAACTGGTTCAAGATGCTCCATAGCAATTCCGAACTGGAAAGAAGATTCCTGCAAGGTGTTTAGGGTATAAATTGGAACAGACCCTGAGTAGTTTCGAATCGTCAACACTGCCTTGAGAATGTCAGAATCCTCTTTATAGGGATCACGGCGGTGGGGATCTGCCAAGACAAATATTCCTCGGGCAGCAGCCGCTTGGGCTCGATCGAGGTCATCCATTTTCAGAGGAGAACCGTCCAGAAACATCAAATGATGATCATAAAACGGGTTGTGTCCAACAAACCGTAGCCAATCATCATCAGACCAATTCGGATTGGAAGTGAGAACAATAACTCTTGTATCTAAGTTTGATGTCTCAGCGAGAAATTCCTTGATGAACTGTTGAAGAAACTCCCACTTGACACGACCAGTGACAACTACATGCTCTGTACCAGAAGAATTGACGTAAGATCCTCCTCCTCGACGCATGCTATTCAACGCATCTATTAGTAGGGAAATCTCTCGGGAAACCAAGTAGGCAGCAAAAATAATGTGCAAGATAATCCAAACACGCCCGAGCAATGTGTACGGAACGAAATCTCCATACCCAACAGTCATCAAGGTAACTACGGCAAAATAAACGGAGTTAGCCCAAGTGATCTGGAATGTCTCAGATCGCAAGGCCTGGCCAGGGTCCCCAAGAAGCTCGAAGAACTGAACACCGCAAGAGGTAATGAAAGCAAATGTGATGAGCTGCAGCGTGAGGTTGATAAGAAGCCTTGTAAGGGTAGAGTTGTTGCGCAACACAATGTCATGTTTTTCTAACAAGGCCCATTCCACCAAAATGCAATAGGCTTGGAGAAAGTTGAAGTTGAGCCATCGTTTTCCAGAAGCGAAAAGAAGACCAGGGATGGAAAGACATTCGACGACAGTCTTCAGTTTAACGGCGAACAGAATGGGTCTCTCAGCATATAAAAAGGCGAAAAAGAGATTGACAGTGACGGCGATGCCATAAATGAGTTGAAAGATGTAGCAATGTGTAGGTATTCCCTGAATATAAGTATCAATGATGTACAACAAACACACAACGACGCCGGCTATGAAACGCGGAAGGCCAAAGTATTGTGCAATGACAGTTTCAGGAAACTTGTTTCGGACAAGCATCATTCTGAAGTTGCGAAAGGCTTTAGCAAAGCGAATGAGCGGGCTCCTGGCCCTGTGAGTACGCTTGGCATTGCGGACAAATGTGCGAAAGTTTTGAGAGTGGAAGTAAGCATGGAGAGTGGAGCGGATGAGCGCTAGTGCAAAGATTGTAATCCACATCAATGCGGAAAGGGAGAGAAGGGGGCTTAGATCGGACCATGATGGCGGGACGAATCCACTGGAAGCCAGGGGTTCGGTAACCCTGCTCGCTGGATAGCCAAGATTTGTTCGCATTTCATACCGTGCGGCGGATGTCAAGAAGGCCACAGGCGTTTCAAGCGCAAAGAGAGGGGATAAGTGTAGTAGTCTGAAGCCAGCTTTGCGGATAGGTGGTGGACAAAAGGGGGGAGGAGGCGAGCAAGACAACGAGCATGATTCGGTGAGGTGAACGCCGCGTGTAGTGAGAGAAAGAGAGGTTACGTGTGAAGCGGGTCAGAGGAGCGGCGTTGGGTAGTGGCCAGTGGGCGGGTGCAGGAAACTGTATGCGTGTTTCACTTTCCACAACACAAAATGTCACTCAGCCAATCATTTCAATACAGTCCAATATTTACACTTCTACCCAATCAACGGTCATAATATAAACTCACCGCTGTGCTCCGCCAGATTCAGTCGCTCTTCACTGAACTATAGAGGAACCGCACAAATCTTCTCGCCGCGAAGAATCCAACCGTGCCGCACATCAGGAAAAATGCGTAGCTCACCAGCGCCATACATCCGAAGAAGAAGCTTCCCTGCATGAAGCCCTCCAGTGGCGATCCCACGTAGTAGTAGAACCCGCTGTACGCGAATATGTACGCTCCCACACTGCCGCCGTATCCAAGACTTGCCCAAGCCCATTTGTAGTTTTCTGCAACAAGCTGAAAGTACACCGCCGACACCGTCGTGATTGTCGTCACTAGCAAAACGATCACGAAAACAATCCCCAGCATTTCATACACCTGAAAGATCTTGTGTCCCCAAACGGCCCCAAACATAAAGTACATTTCCACATAGATGCAACTAAACGGCATTAGACCACACACAAACATTACAAACCGAGGCCTCCGATACCACGCGCGAACAGGAATCTCTCGCGGAATTTTCGTTGTCCGAACCGGTGCGTCAAACGGCCGGCTTCGATTCTTTCCAACTATCGCTCCAAATATAGTTAGAGGAATAGTTACTACCGCCCATAGCACCACAATTACACATATAGTCCAAAGCGGTAGTGCTCTAGTTGATTTGTAAACCATCGCTACACCATTCAGAAACATCCAAATTATCGATGCCGGACCGCAGAATACAGCAACTGTCATCAAAGCGTTACGTACCCATGCGCTCCCACCCATCTGCTTGTAAAGATAACCAGACGAAAACCCAGCTATCCCTGCTGTGGCAGCATAGCTGCACACTGCTGTTGTGTATATTGCACCTCTTGAAAGCGGGTGGAAAAACTCCAACGCGCCCATTAATAGAAGCACACATGACAATGCCAATAGTTGCACACCAGTTCCGAGAAAGGGACACAGAATCGTGAGACCCCTCGGAAAACGAAACACATCTCCATACAGCAATTTCCATCCAAAGTCATCCGACTCGTCCTCACCGTCTAATGCTTCATATTCACGGAAATCCTTTCGAATCACTCGCATCAGGATAGAACCAAGCAAACCCATCAGCAAAAGTACACTCAGAATAGCATTACCAATGCTAAACCAGTGAATATCGCGGTCATGAGTATGAAATGGGTCCTTGTACTTCTCGGCTCGCCGAGAATGTGGAAAGTCGCTCTGCGCATGCACATGAAAAAGGGATTAGACAAAGGCTATTGTCAAAAATTGAAATATGTACGACTCAGCCGATCAGGAAGGAGAGGGAAGACGTACTTCTTGCCATCGTACAGAATAGGAAAACTGTACTTTGGCGCTACGAGCTGATACCAGCTCGACTGGATGCCCCGGAGTCGCTGATGCTTCGATAATGTACTGACCATTGACACTAATCGCGAATTCGATGTGTGTGTACAGGTAAACCTTGCTTTCTGGTTCGTCATCGTTAATTTCGCCCACGAACAACTTGATAGGTAGATTATCTAGAAGTAAATCATAGACAAACCTATTCTTAATTGCCTGAATATATTCATCAACTTGAGAGGCGGTCAGTGCCACTTCGCAAAGCTCATTGTTATGTTGGGCTTCTCTAAACGCCACGCGATACAAAGCCTTGACGAGTAAGTCGCCTGCAAGCGTTTCGCCCAAGCGCAACGAGCGATGTTGCAACTTTTTCGGTCTGCACCATGCTATTTTATCGAAGAAGGGATAGCTCTCAGTCGGGGAATTATAAGGTCCAATCTTGTTGACCCAAATGTCGACAGCCTGTATTGGAGGAAATGACAAGTTTCAAGTCAGAAGTGAATTTACAAATAGCAATGGTAATGCGAGACGATACGGACCTGTCCATTGGTATATCGCTCACCAGGACTTGCAAGGACGGATGATGTGGAGAAGCAAGCAAACAGGAAAAGCGGGAGAATGATCATCTTCAAGACAAGAGCGAGAAGGGATGGGCGAAGAGAGTAGCAATGTCTGGAAACGACAGTCAAGTTAAATTGAAGCGTGTTGCTGGAAAATAAGTGAAATTCGATATTTAAGAGCACTGACAGTTAAGCCAATGGAACGTTGCAAACAAATTTGGAAACGGATGCAAAGTCTGCTTCCATACATAGACACGAGTGGATCAGGGGAGCAAAGCTTGAGATCAAGTCCTGCGGACAATCGCATGTATACACGTATATTCTGTTGTCTACATTGCTGGAGGTTGATAACCGTGCTCTCGTCTGCAACACCTCAGTCTCAAGTAGCATGACAATAGCAATAATCCCACAGACACCACAATTGTATCTTCAATCCCCTCGACCGTCCATAGACTTTGCCATCCAATGCCATCTTTGTACGATATGGGCTGTCTGCACTCTTTCTCCATGCCAAACTCGATTACTTTGTACTGCAGCACCGGTATACTCATGAGCACGGTTACGCTACCTCTCCCGAGACATATGAATTCAATCGAAATCTTTCGACTATCTCCAGCTGCAACAACCATATTCTCGGCGCCTGCCCCACTCTTCATCTGCGCAACCATAAGCTGCGGTTGACTCACAGTAATCAACATTTTGCCTAATTGCACTGCCGGTTTCCCATATGAATCCTCGTTGGAAACATACAAGTTCAGGTGACTCACATTCAGTCCCAAAACCTTCCCGCCATGTGCACCCATAGTGAAAATATTAGACATTCTGTAATCTGCAGTTGCTTCCCCGTCACGAATGACATCACCACTGCCAGGCTGCGTCCCTATCGTAATCATACTAGGTGCTGAACCTCCACACATCTTTGTCAATGGTACAACCATGTCATCCCATGGTGGAATCGGTATTGATAGCGTTATGTTTGCTTCTCCGTTCGATTCACAGATGTACACTATTGAAAACTGTAAGTCATTGCCAACAACAATACTTCCGTACCCATTTACGCCGCGGATTTGTGCGGAGATGTGAGAATCGCTCGATCTGATCGTTGGCTGCATAAACTCAAGACTTGTGGCTGGAACAGAGAGACGAACGAAGATGCCGGTCGTTTCGATCGTTGGTGGCACGACAATTCTACCAGAGCTTGGAGAAACCAAACGCCGCTGTTGCCCATTGACAACTCCAAGTGTCACAAACGGGTGCACACCGCATGAACATGTTTTGGCCAATTGTATCGTAATCTCGAAGTTATCCAGAATCGGGATGACAACCTCTAATACGTCAGTAGCGTTCTGGGCGCGCTTCTGTGCTTTGCAATTAAACATAACAGTGAATATGAAGCGCTGATCATCCATGAGGTCGAAGTTGTGAATTTCTGGAGAGGACAATGAATACATACTTTTCACGGATGGTTCTGAGAATGTGTACTCGTTGCTGCGATCCTCTTCATGAGTGTAAGAGAACGACACACGATCAACATATGGGGAGAAGAGCATGCACGTGTTGGAATCGGAAGTGTTTCGGCAGTTTTCCCAAGGAGGAAGAAGTTTTGCATTGATGAACACATCGTCACGTTTGAAATGTTTCAAGCCTAAGGAATTGTATGTGCTCACAGAAACGGCGGTGATTAATGCTTGCTGTTCAGAAGAACGATCGTAGGATGTGGCGATTTGATATGACTGATCAGAATAGTTTGCGTGTGTGATAGATGGAAGCAGTATAAGTAAAGACAACGGAAGGAGCAACAACAACGGCATATTTTGATCAGCAATGATAGATATCTGTCGGGAGGGACGGAGGCATTTCGCCAGGATTATTAAGTTTACTATCGCTGTAGCTCAAAAAATGACGAGCAAACAATCGTTGGAGAAAAAGATCGGCTTTTATTAAATCTAATTTGCTGTGATCTCACAACGGTCAGCAAGAAGTTTTGCTTCTCAAGACATGCGCTCCTTCGACTTGAAGCAAGTTTCCAATACTAGGGATATCAATGGCAACCATGCAAAGATAAGTTAAGTCAGTTGGTATCGTCTAAACGGTGACGGGGTGACGACAAATAGGGCATATGGGGTTGTCCGCCGATTCCAAATATCCACGAATGCAACCTTCATGGTACTCATGAAAACAGGGCAGTCTCATGAGATGATCACCCTTTCCGAATTGCTCTTGACAGATAGCACAAAATGACTTTTCATCATTTGGCAAGTCAGCACTGCCTTCTGTTGCCATCTCGTCTGTGAGAACACGCACAGGGAGTGCTTCAATATCAGTTCGTGTCAACACGCGGCCGCGTGCAGAATAGCCCCGTTGCGCGCGCCCTCTTCTGCTGGAAGATGGTATCTCCAGAATATCTTCGCGTACCCAGCGAAAAAGTCCATCCACAATACTCTCTCGGTTTTCCTCTCGCGCGTGTACGTGTTCAACCGCAGCCAGACCGACTAGTACACCAACGGCAGCAGCGGCCAGAGAACCACCAGTGGCATTCTGGGAGCGGTTACGATTATTGGCAGGCATTTGACGGACTGAGTGCTTTCACGCTGAGCATCAAGACGAAGACAATACACAAGCGAATGCGGTTATAAGTGCGTGGTGTGTATATGTAAGTTGAAACTCGACACACATACGCGCTATCTCAACTTTTATTGTAGACTTCATTGCTGTGAAAATACAGTCTCCAATCGAAACATTGTTGCCCCTGAAATTTATTCCAACATTCCAAAACATCATGTTCCTTGGATCATCCCTCCTATCGGCCGATTTCCAAAGCCGCTTGACTAAGCGCGGACATCCAGTGTGGCTTGATCGCAGCTTTCTCACCAGCACCTTGTCACTATCAGCTTGAATCCCAGTCTTAATGACTACCATCGACCGCCTCGGTCTACTGGGAATTCGAAGCTATGGCACAGAGGAAGAAACGTTTATCAGATTTTTTAAACCTCTTACCATCATCCTTGGTCGTAATGGATCAGGAAAGAGTACCATTATTGAAGCTGTCAAAATGGCGACCACAGGTGACCTTCCGCCAAATGTCGGCACAGGTGCTGCCTTTATTCACGATCCCCGCATAAGTAATGAGACTGAAACGAAAGCAAAGATTCGTCTCATGTTTACCAACGTAAAAGGCGACCAGTACATTGTTGCACGTCATTTCCAACTCAATATCAAACGAAATCCCCGCGCCAATGGCTCCAAAACAGAATTTAAACGACTCGACCAGACTGTCAGACGTTCAGATGGGTCCGCCTCCTCATACCGCTGTAGCGATTTCAATGCACTACTTCCCGACATACTGCGTGTCACTAAACCTGTGTTGAACAATGTTATATTTGTTCATCAGGAAGATTCTCTTTGGCCTCTATCTGAGCCGAAGAAATTGAAAGAGAGATTTGACGAGATATTTGCTGCATCCCGGTACACTAAAGCAATGGAAACGATTCGAAAGTACAGAAAAGCCCAGGCGGTCGAGCTCAAAACCGTAGCTGTCGAACTCCTGCGCTACGAGGATAAGGTTCAGATTTTGGAAAAAGTGCGAGCGGAAGTCGAGGAAATCAGAGAAAAATACGATGCACTCAGTAAGGGCGTTAGCGCTCTTGAGGGTGAACTCTCAGCTTTGAAGAATGAAAGGCAATCAGCTCAAAATTTAGCCGAAGACTACTCGCAAAAACTTGCTGAACTCGAGAAGCTCACTATCGAAGTCAGTATACTTGAGAAGGACAAAGCTACCAAATATTCAGAAATGGAATTGCACCTACCAGACATGGATGAACAAGCACTGCGTACTGAGATTGAAGATCAACAGAAATTTCTGGATAGAGCAGATGGGGAGCGTGCAAGCAGAGCAAAGCTGATTGAGAATTTGGCAGCCGATGTGGAGATGAGGCGGCGTGAACACCAATCGCGTCAGACACGCAAGGGGATGCTCGAGCAACTTGCAAACGTGCAATCTGAACGCCTTTGCCGCCTCGAAGATCTCAAGCGTGAATTTCGAGACTCCAAGATCTTTGAAGCTGTGCCGCACTCGAAGATTTCAAGCTCATCACTTCCTTCTGTTTCAGAGAATAGAGAAATTTGGACGGCAGCTCTCGATTCGTCTTTAAGAGATATGTCTAAGGAAGTGGAAAAACTCACAGAACATGCCAATCAACGTGTAGATGCCGCCGTCGCTGTTGTTGGGGAAATTAAGCTTAAAACGCAAGATGTGCAAGGAAAAATAGACAGAGGAACGATCGAAATAAGCCAAAAGCGAACAAAGCTCAGTTCCATACGCAATGAACTAAACTCTCTTGATGACACTCAATCTTCTGTCGTCAGAGCTGAAGGCACCCTGAAGGTCATCGAGAGGGCATGGAAGGAAAAATGTGCCAGTTCACGAACTGGGGAGTTATCCAGCAGCATCAAATCAAAGAGACAAGAGATTTCTTCACTTCGAGAGGAACTGTCTGTGCTTCGCAGAACTCGTGAAGAACTTGTACATGATCAGCAAGAACAAGCAAAACTTGAAGTTTGTCGAGAAACACTAATCAAGAAGAAGAACCACTTCCGAACCTTCTTGGAAGATTTCTCAGACCTTCTCATAACTTCCGCTTCGGAACTACAGAATGGAGAGGAAGATTCCAGCGTTTCACGCGTAAAGAATGAACTGACCCAGCTGGATCCTGTCTCAGACTCAAACACCAACTTTTATCGACAAAAATTGATGGATGCATGCAACCGGATTTTAGCAAGAAGGGATACTATTTTGCAACAAGCTGAAAGAAGCCTGAGCGAATGTACTTCGTCTTTGAACACAGCCCTGTCGAGGAAATCAGAGGCTGAAAGAGAGTTTGATATCGTGAAACATGAGCTTGATGAGGCAGAACATAATTTGTTTCGTGAAGCTGATGCCCTTGCGACCTTTGAGGAAATCTCTGAAGTTGAGCAAGTCAGCAGGATGCTCTCCGAGACAAAAATGATCACTAGTGAAGGTGGTCAGGGATTACAGCGAGATAATTTGGGTTTGGTTGAATCTGCAAAAGACAAGGTCGATGTTGAAGTTGTTAAGGTAACACAACGGATTTCACAGCTTGAAACGGGCGTATTTCTCGCAGAGGGAGATTTGGAACAGTTTGAAGCGGATCCGAAACATCACTGCCCAGCATGCGGTCTGTCCTCCTCTAAGAAGGTTGATGACATGCGTAAAAGGTTGCGTAGCCGTGTGGAGTACTTCAAGAATCCTGAGAGTACCCGAGCAGCTCAAGGCAAACTCCAGAAATTGAAAGCTGCTTCACAAACATTCAAGAGAATGTACTCATTAGGATCAACAGCCTCTAATTTGCTCCGCAGTCATGAAGCAGCATACACGAAAGTGCGAGATGCCCGTGCAGTGGTGCATGAATTAGAAAGAAAAGCAAGAGATGCCAAAACGTTATTGAATAGTATCCGACAGCGAATTGGTGAATCTAGTTGCATTGCTCAGATTGATTCTAAACGGCTGGAGCTAAAGCAAATTCATACTGACCTAGAACGAGCTCAAAAGGAACTCAACTTGGCTCAGGCAGGCCTTTCTGTTGCCAACAGTGGGGCACGTCCGCTCAGTGAGGTAGAGAGCGAGTCAAGACAAACCGATGACAAGATGCAAAGAATCCAAGATGATGTTGATAGAGAGACTCGAACGTTAGAACAAGAACGAGAAGAATTGCAGCGTGCAGAGACGCGTTTTCATGCTGCAAAACAGCAATGCTTGGAGTTACAGACAATGGCTGAAAAACACAGACGGCTGAACGCTGAGAAAACTCAACTTCAAACCGAGCTTCGATCCCTAGAGAGTGCAATCGAGTCGTCTCGGGCAGAAATTAAAGAGTTGTCCGCGGAACTAGACGACGCTGAAACTGAGCTGCAGGTCGTTCGGACAGAAAATTCTCATTCTGTGAAGAACGCCAACAATGCGTTCTCAAATGCTAAAATGAAAGTGGAAGGATGGAAAGATTGTGCCCGAGAATTGGAAGCTTACATACAGTCAGGCAGGGAAGCGGAACTCGGTAATCTGTTGAAATCTCTAAGTGCCATTGATGCAGATATCGAGGCAAAGGTGCGAGATTTGAAGTCACATGAAAGGGAGCAACAAAGGGCTTCTGATTCACAGAAGCATATTGAGTCGAAGATTCGAAACCTTAGAGACAATCAACGGTTTAGACTGCAAGAACAAGAGCTAAGTGTATTGAATCGGAGTATAAGACATATGAGAGATCAAACTAGTACACTAGAACAGCAAGCGCAAGGCAACCCTATTGATCAAGTCAAAGAGCTTTCGGACAAGATTAATTCGAAGAACGCTAGCTGGCATGCAACGCGTGGAAAGAAACAAGTTTATACTGACCGGTACAAGGAGAAACAGAAAGAGCTCGCAGCAATAGAGAAACAAGGCAGTCGTAGAAAATACGATGAATGTCGGATCCGCAAGCAGACTATTGAACTTGCGATGGGGGATTTGGAAAGATACTATCAGGCATTGGATCAAGCTTTGATGGCCTTCCACACACTGAAGATGAACTCTATTAACCGAACTATCAAGGAATTATGGCAGCAAACGTATCGTGGAACGGACATCGATGAAATTGAGATCATATCTGACGATGGTGATCCGCAAAGTACGTCGATTGGAGCAGCGAAGCGGTCGTTTAGCTATCGTGTACAAATGCGAAGGGGTCAAGCCACTCTGGAGATGAGAGGGAGATGCAGTGCTGGACAGAAAGTCCTTGCATGTCTTGTAATCCGTCTCGCTCTAGCGGATAGTTTCTGCTCGGACTGTGGCATTCTCGCCCTGGATGAGCCGACCACAAATCTAGACCGAGAGAATATTGAAAGCCTTGCCGTTGCTCTGAAACAAATTATCGAATATCGGCAGAAGCAGAGAAACTTTCAGTTGGTTCTCATCACTCATGACCAAGAGTTTATCGAGATGTTGGCAGCGCGCAACTTTGCAAACGAATACTGCGTCATTTACAAAGATCCGACTGGAGTGTCACAAGCTCGAGTAATGCCAATGCAAGAATTTGGTTAAAAGTCTTGGAATAAAAAAGCAACCTGAAATCTGCGAGTCGAGATACAGGCAGGCAACGATCTCACAAATTATGCCGTTTTCATGTTGTAAACGTGTTCTGGCCTTTTCAACGAACATGATAGTCTTTTCTTGTATCGACGTTTCAGATTCCCCAAGAAATGCCAATCTCGTACTCGACTCCAACACCGTACATTCAGCAGAACAATCTCCTATTCTGTCTCCCTCCTCCCACTTTGTTCCCCAATGATATTGTGACCCGTTATCACAAACACACCCTCTACACTTCACCGAAGAAGAGACGCCGAATGCACTTTTCTTATGTACACGCCTGTTTGCCATCATCTAGACCTGAAACAGCATCAGATGAACAGTTGTCCATCAAGCCACCCAACAATCGAGTTCTGCTTAGTGAAAAATTGAGGCTAGAGGCTCGTGTTATCGCAGATAAAGGAGACCATACTTCTGCAAGGGACTTGTACGTGCGCAGCGTTCAACTCGATCCGCATAATGGAAAGGCATGGCAAGACTTGGCCAAAGCAGAAGGCAGACAGAAGAGAAGTTTACGCGCGCGCAAAGACATATTACGAAAAGCCGTGGAGTTGAATCCACACAATCCTTATCTGTGGCAATCTCTCGGTTTTATGGAGTCTCGTTTGAAAAACTATGACAAAGCCCGAGAGCTCTTTGAAACTGGTCTTGCTCAAGATCCCATGCATACATCTCTGTATGCAGCCTGGGCGCATATGGAAGGGATATTGGGGAATTATGCCAAGGCACGCGAATTGTACGAACGAGGTGCCACCTCACCAAATGTGGGCGCCAAGCTTTACCATCAATGGGGCATCATGGAACATCGGCAAGGCAATGCGGGCAGAGCTGATGATCTGTTTCACATAGGTTTGGAGGTTGACCCGGAAAATGCGTATATCTGGCATACATTGGGCAACATTGCGAAGGAAGCTAATGAGATTGATCGTGCTCGTACATGCTATGAACATGCTTTACAAAATGATGTAAAGAATGTTGTTGTATTGGATGAGTTGGCTAAGCTGGAAGCTTCTCAAGGAAACATATTTATCGCACGACAGTTGTTTTCACGCGGAGCAACCGCAAATGCCAGTGATGGACGTATTCTACACAGTTGGTCCATTTTTGAGTACCAGGTGCGTTCGGACAAATCTTTGGTTTTAGGGGTTGCGTCTTTAACTAACAGCTTGAATACTATTGTCTGTTTCATCGTTGAATAGAACGGCTGCTTCGAAGATGCGAAAAAGTTGATTCAAGCAGCTATAAATGTGTCGAAACGTGATTCTATTGTTTGGAATCATTATGCAAAAGTCGAAATGGCGCTGGGAAACTATTCGCGAGCACGGGCTCTCTTCAACAGAGCTGTCGAGGTTAATCCTAATGATTGGTGAGTTTGGTATTTTCATGACTCGAGCATCGATTCCAATCGGACCTTTCAACTAATATACATTGTTGTTCTCCCGGCGACCCGCGATTCTAGGTTGGCATGGGACTGTTGGAGTGCGATGGAACACAAACTGGGAAACATTGCACAAGCCGAAAAATTACTACGAGAGTCGTTTCGTATTCGCTTCGGAGCTGAGGGAGAATTCACTGTTCTTGCAAATAACATTGAAGATAGACAACGAAACTGATGTGAATCCCTGCTTTTATGTTACCGATGTATATTACAGAGCACGGAAACGGCTAGTTGATGAACAAGTTCCTAGACTTAGGACATGTTACGCTTCCAGGCTGGGATAGTGAGCTCTCGACCTCTACCCCTTCCACGCGGTGCAATTGCCCCGTGATTTAATCCCATCCCTTCATCCCTAGGTGGTGGACGTGTACGCTGTGGATTCGGCCGAGGTGGAGGCGTCTGACTTGGAGGCGTAGTGGGGCTGAATCCACCATTACCCCTACCACGTGACCTCCTCTTTTTCCTTGATTGCTTTCGTGGAGGCTCATGATGGTTACGCTTGAGAGAGGTTCTCGCCAACCCATCAATATTGTCTGGTGGAAAACTTGCACTTGTAGTTCTGTGTTGCCCTTCGTGCTCGCGAATATCTCTTCTATTGCGTCCTCCCGCGTTCTCGGAGTCGACATTTCCAAGTTTCCGCCGAGGCTCAGATGGCTGTGAAGGTTTCAAGGGCTTTGCTTGTTTCTTGGGTAATTCGTAAAGCCGGAAGTAAGGATGCCAGCATGTCACAAGTGCTCCATCTTTCAACCCTGGTTCTGTAAAGAATGCTTTCACACCATCAAAGTCCAACAATTTATGACGAACATCAAGTAATCCGCTCCTATCCGTGTAGCCTGTCGCTGCCTCAGTATCTTTCCATATTTGATTCCTGACCTCTTGTACAAACAACTTCTCACCTTCATGCTCTTCCCAAGGGTCCGGGATTGGGCGAAGTAGATTTTCAAGCGCATCTGCATCCAACTGGAATCGGCTTCCTCGACTTTGGACTTTGCTGATAATATGGAGATCGCTGTCCATACGTAGATTTCGTAGCTCATCAACATCTACAACTTTGTCATCACCCAAGGCTACTTCACGGTCTACATCTTCAGTGTCATTATCTGAAGAGCCCATTGCACTTCGCTGCTCGCTGCCAAGAGTCACACCTTGCAAGGCATCGCGGCAAAACTCTGGAAAGATGAGGTAGGCCTGTGGATTATTGACATTTACCGCTGGATTCTCGCGATTGGTACCATCAACAAGTGAAGAATTCGCTGTCAGAGCACCCCTTGATTTCTTCATTTCACTTTCGAGCGTACTGACGCACAAGATTTGATACACGTGCACTATTGCGGGTCCTGAAAAAGTGAAGACCCGGTGGACAGGTTGAGATACTGCTGTGTTGTTCCAACATGAATCGAAAATAATGACTCTGTCCGCATTAATGTGACCCCAACCTGTCGCCTCTGTGCAGTTTAAACTTGAGCTAAATGGTGCAACGAAAACAGCACTGGACTCGCACGTATTGAACTTCTCCAGCTTCTTCTTGCGGGTATCATGATCTTCAGATAAATCAAACTTGATAGTGTCTGGGAAACATGTGTCCTTCATGACTGTGTACACTGCGCTCAACGTTTGCGAGAATGAAGTGAAGATGGCGACTTTTTCTCCCTCAGAGGTACATTTCGATACTATTTCCTTTGTTAGGATCAACTTTGAAGTTACCTCTCCTTCAGAAATAAGAGGTCGTACCAAACCCAATAGATCTGAAAACAATATCTCTACGTTTTTCAATGAGGGACCAATTTCGGAGTCCTTATATGCCTCCAATCCCTCACTAGGACCATCCTCCAGCAATTGTATAAGCGCTTCCAAGCTGGAACAAGTCATCATTAAAACATGCCCGGCAATGTACGAGCTGACCTCGTCCTTGGCAAGAGCTTTGGAAAGGAATTCAGCAATTGCTTTATAGACTTTAGCATGGCTCTGTGAAATATTCACATGGAAGGTTGTCTGTAGTAGACGTTTCCCCTGCAGCCGCAACGTATTGGTTCGTACTTCTGCATCCAATCTATGGGATATATGATTCATTTTCGAATACAAGTGCTGAGCCAGTATAAACGATTTCTCTCGATCGGTTTTAGTCGAGCCTTTGTGTTGGCCAGCAATAATCGTCTTGAGGTAAATATGCAAGAATTCTTCACGAGTCCCGAGAAACTCTGGAGATACCCAATCTGCAATCGACCATGTTCGGAATAAATCTGCAGTGATTGGTGCAGCTGTGAGAGCCAGCCGACTTTTAGTGCACGTGCGACTTATCATCCTTCGAACAGCGGTGTGAAAAGTTGGGATTCGGGAAGCTTCGTCTAGTACAATGACATCTGGTCCAGGACTTACAATTTCGCGAAAGATATCTTGAGATTCATCAGAATCCTCTGATAAAACGATTTTCTCATAGTGATCCAAAGTACAAACAAGAACGCCACCCAATTTCGCCCATTCCAGGACATCGCGAGGCCAAGTGTTGATATCTGTGAAGGTTATCTTAAGCAAATTCAATAGTTCCCTCGCAGCGGCATGCCATTGGTATCGATTACATGAAGGGCAGATAATCAAAATCTTCTTCTTGAGAGCTGCCTTTGAGAATAGATGGCAGAAAATCAGCACGATATGCATAGTTGGCAAACCAATGGTATGATAGAAAATAGCCCCAGTACAGCGTTTAGCTACCAAGGAGACCCAAAGGAATCGCAGTGCTTGGGCATAAGAAACTAAGAGTTGCTGGTTGGGATCTAGGAGTTGAGGAATATGGCTTATATCTTCAGCCCGTAGAATAACCGGTTTGATAATACCGGCGTGAGTAGATTTGAAAATAATGTAGTCTTTGTTGTCGTCCACCGGTAAAGGTGCTTCTAGCTTGTCTTGAGTGAGTGCTTTGAACCTTTCTTTAACTGCTTTCGCGTGCTTGGCTCTCCTTTCATAGAATTGATGAGGAATACAGGGTAAGGGACCTTCTGGAGGATTACGAGGGGTTGAATTTGAAACCTTTCGGGGGACTGTGTCTTCGCGTGAGGCAGTAGTTTTAGGGTTATTCGAAGGCTGAGGAGCAGCGTGAAGAAATGGACGAGGTGGAGAAGGGCCATCTGCAATTACTCTTTGTTCAGGAATGGGAGCAGTGGGAGCAGCAGGCGGATCGATATCGGGTTCACGTTGAGGAATATCACGGGTTGGTTGTTGGGATTGAACATCGGAAGTGTTTGGAGCACGGGCGACAGGGGTACTTGGACCGGGTGTTCGAGGTCGACCCCTTTTGTTGTGAGCAAAATGATTGCGGTATAACTCGAGGCTTGCTCTCAAATACGGTTGCAATTCAAGTGGACGATGCTGCACGAGGAAATCAATCAGGTTGTAGAGGAACTGAAGATCTGCTCTGGTCGAGTCTGAAAGGGCGTTAGTTCCGTGAGGATTAGGACGGCGAAGGTTAGCGGAGGGAGGTGGCTTAGAAGGTGGTGGAGCGGGGACCGAGACCAGTCGGGGCGGACCTGATGGATAGTTTGTGGTTTGGTTTGGTTCAGATAGCGCTGGTGTAGATGTTAGATTGGTGGTGGGAAAAAAGGTAAGGGGAGGTTCAGATGAAAGCGGAGGAGGTGGTGCTGCAGGTGGCGGGGGTTGAGATGTAGGAGCAGAACGACGTCTACGAGGTTGAAAATGACCCATTTTCTGTGTCGTCTGGGAGCAGGAAGTATCGGACGGTGGATCGCGCGAGTTTGGTTGCTGGGTAGAGCACGAGTCTTTCTAGAACTTGATGGCTACGACAGGCACCGAAACGCTTCGAGCTGAAGGTTGGATCACGCTGCGCATCAAAGCCACCGATGGCACGTGGAACAAAACGATTGGCAAGTGCATGTGCAACGCTTAGTGGATCGGATTCGTTCCAGCCAGCTATTGCTAGCCCTTTTATCAAAGCGGAGCAATTTCATTGGCTACTCCTCTGGGACACTACAAAAATATATCAAATTTAACGGATATTGTTTTGTTCGGAATCAATTGAATTATGCGAAAACAAATTCACCACCAACAGCAATGCACGCCATCCTACAATGAGATGGAACTTGAAAGGCCAGTACCTAAATTTTGCACACCTGTCTTCATAGTTGGCGCATCAACAGTTGATTCAACACTTCCCATCACTCCGTTCCAAAAATCATAAACTCTCCATGCCTTCTTTATTATTGCCCTGCGTTTCACTTGTTTCCCTACTTTCCGTTTTTCTGCTCGTTGATGCACACCCGTGGGCTGCCAAGGATCTACCCAACCCTCAGAATGACCCGCACAACATTTGCGGTCGTAACTCCCTAAAATCAGCAGTCTGTGACCCAGACGGAAATATTTCGCCCGCAGATGCTGACCAAATTGATGGCTTAATCAATTTTATCAACGAAGGGTCTCATGGTTTCAACAAACTTCCCTGTCCTGGTGGCGAGACAGCCGGAGCTCAAATTGCCGTGGTTGTCATTCAGCGTATGGCCAAACCCATGCTGTCCTTTCAATCTTCTCAACAGCAGGCTTACCAATTTGCCAAAGATATTCACGACAGCTGGGGTGTTGGTGATGCTCAATGTCAGAACGGCATTGTGCTAATGTTCTCAATTGCAGACCACGCTATGGGCTTTTCGACAGGTGCCGGTGTCAAGCATATCTTCAGTGACTCAATGGTCACTCAAGTCATGAATAGAATCAAACCAAAACTGAAACAGAGGCTATACGGGCCTGCAATCATTGATGCTGTAACGATGATTGGAAATATCTTGAGTGCAAAACCTGAGTATCATCAATCGCAAGGTTCATTCATGTCTTTTATCCTTTTTCCATTTATGTTGTTCGGCTGTTGTTGTAGTTGCATAGCAGGCTCAGTCTCAAAGTCAAAATATGAGCAGTGCAAAGATTTATTGTCCAAAATGGACAAAGATCGTGCTAGCGCCAATCGCTGTGAGTATGTTGCAACTAGTTGCCCAATATGTTTGGAAGATTTTACCTCTGATGATGATGCTACCAATACAGAACAAGAGGCAGAAACAAGCAAATCTTCTCCTGTCTCCGATTTTATTCCATCTGATTCTCAGGTGAAACCCTCAACCGTAGATTCCAGCTCTGAAGCTCTTCTTTCTGATCAATCTAAATCTGAGGAGGGGGAGGGGGAGCAACAAGATCAAACAAGAGTGCTTGTATGTGGACATAAGTTCCATGAGAGGTGCATTCTCAGCTGGATGTCACAAAGCTCAGCCGAAGGCAATGCACTGTGCCCCATATGCCGAAAACCGATTGTTTCTGGAGAAGAGATACCACAGGATCAACCGAGTGGTTGGGATGTTTACGAGCCAGAATACGACTTCAGGTTGAGGAGGATGCACCAATACTATCCCGATTATATCACATTGAACATGATTAATACATGGCAAAATGATAGACATTCTCCACATCCAATGACAACTAATCCGGCATTCGTTGCTGTTGACCCCCAAGTGGTGGCAGAAGCAGCAAGAAGTTCTGGTGGTGGCGGGAGCTCTTTCTCATTTGGTGGTGGTTCTAGCTCTGGCGGTGGCGGTGGAGGTGGGGGATGGTAGCTTAAATGCGATAGACTTGTAAACTTAAGTAGATTGGAGGGGATTAATATAGCGCATAGCATTTATCAGATCAATGTAGAAACTCGTGTGTTATCGAAGTGGACAGCGCAAACTACAGTCCACAGCCTGTATGATTCACTATTCATAGAAGCGGTGTCCAACGCTACGAGCCGGAGGTACCTAGGATGACCAGTACCACATTGTCGTTTCACAACAGCGTTGCCATGCAAAAGGTCAAAATAATATTTTCTTTCTGTCTTGGCTGAATGAATTGACTCGAACACGTTCACGACACGAATGGAGCAACACGTTTCGAGCACGTCCATGGTGTTGTGAAACACATAAACGGCCATTACGCACTTACACGTAGATATTGAACTAAACGCCACGCGCGGAAAGAAAATACCGCTCCTTCAAGTACGTGGAAGTAGATTTTTGTGGGACAAGCATCGCAACTTGGTGCAGTTCTCCACAACTTGTATAGCTCACAACCAACTGCTCATTGGAATGCCACGTACAATTGCTCCTCCCTACTTTGCGGGCTGCACCTTTTTCTTCAACCTGCTCAGTTCATCCTTGTACCTTTCATTTTCAAGACTGAGAAGGGCCAGCGCTACCTTAGCGTCCTTTAGCTCTCGCAAAATTTGAGAATACTCTCTACACTGCATGTCAGGTGACTGTAGTTCTTCAATATACCTGCGAAGTGCCCGATTGTCCTTTGCCAAGAGATCCATATGAACTCTCTTCACGTGGGAAGCTTGAACTTCGCTTAACTTTCGTTGTAGTTCTGCTTTGGATTCAATCAAATTTTTGTTCTCCATAGTAAGCGAATGGTTTTCTCTGATCATCATTCCAACTTCTGGAGAGGATGTTGTTGCTATGAGATTCGCTGAATCTCTCGCGGCATTTACTTGAGAGGTTAACAAATTGGTCCTTCCAGCAGACCCAGAATCATGTTTTGGGAGTATCACAAGTCGCTCATGGCTTCTATCCCTCCTGGTATTACGCGGGCGCTGACCTCTAATTTGATTTCTATTGCTTCTAAAACACAACGGAAGAAACGATAATGTATTAGAGGAGTTTGTATTTTTCATCTTGATCGTCTGATTGACCTGCAGGTTCGACTATTGGGATATCAACACGCACTCGGAAAGCTGGACAATAGGGGTATTTTGAGGTATATGTATCCAATGTCAATGCCAGGTATGGTGGGAGAACTGGATGAGTACACTGGTGCGAATGTTGCAACAGTGTTGCAACAGTGGTGTGAATCCTTTGCCTGCTATTCGAAACTTTCTGTACAATTTATTATGTTATTGCTTTCCGTTTAGTTCTACCCAACTAAAATGTCGTAGTCTCGCTCCGAATAGGAGTTTCAGAGAACGACGGAGTTCTAATTACTCGAGGAAGAGTTACATCTTCTTCAGTCGCCTAACTTCATGGACAAGCTTCTCTTTGTCCAGCGTTAGAATGGCAAGAGCCATCTTCGCCTCTCGTAACTCTCGAACAACATCAACATACACTGGCTCACGATCGAGACGTGCTTGCAACTCCTCCACTTCACTGCGAAGCTCTGAATTCTCATCGAGCAATTGGCCAACGGAATCTTCACCATCGTCGACGCGAATTGCATCTCCCAATCGTCGCTCAAGATCGGCATTATTTTGGATGAGGTCATCATTCTTGCGTCGGAGAAGGCGGTTCTCTCTTTTCAGTTTCTCAAACTCTGTACGCGAGACTGCGCCGGCATTGGTTGTAGCGACGGCATCAGTTTCTGACTTCATCCTTGCACCTCGTTGGACAGGCACAGAAGGAGTTTCCAATTTCATAGGGTCGCGACTTGGTGAAGAAGCGGAACCCTTCCTGCGGAACTTTCCGTTTACAACCGGTGGGTCATCAGAGGGATTCTGGGGCGGACGGGCTTTTGAACTGGTAGAGGGCGTTTTGCGAAGCTGGGGCTGGGGAGTTGGCTGGGGAAGTGGAGCGGGAACGTCATCTACTGACATGTCCTCAAAGTCGTCGATATCGGCATGGTCGTCATCTGCCGAGGTGGACATCATGTCGTCAGCATATGTCGACGAGCCGACAGAACCAGAACCGCGCGAACTGCCACGAGGCTTTGCTTCGCCGAGGTAGGTAGACTCAATGCGAAGGATGATGCTACCACCACTTGAGAGAGTGGCGCTGACGCGTTTGGAGAAAGTGGGAATTTGAACGTAGTCAGTGAAGTCGATGTCTATTCGACCGATTGGCTTTCCACGTTCGGAAGAGTTTTTCACCGAGAGTCTGTAGACTTTGTGATCAAACTCGGCACCTTCCTTTTTCTTTTTAAATAGGGTGACCTCCTGTTCAAGCTTCTCGCCACCGAAATGTGCGATTCGGGTGGTGCGGTCCACGCGAGCTGGAGTGGTGGAGAGAATTTTGGGACGACGCTCCCATGTGACGACTACGTCGCTGGAGCCCATGATTTTGTCCACGGATTCAATGTGAAGGGTAAAACGAAACTTGTAGCCTTGCTTATTGATGTTGCGGACGGAGCCGGCTTTGGCTATGAGCTTGGACGAGGAGCGCTTCATGTTGGAGAGAGAGGAACTGGGGGAAGGAGAATTGGAGTCGAGGAAGCAAGGAGGAAGGTTGGGGAGCTAGCCGACGGGTTGGACGCACAAGTCGGAGGGTGATAAGCGAGTTGCGTTGGGGCCGTTATGAGTCCGAATGAGTTGTGCAGCTGTGATGCCTGCAGCCGGTGGCTAAATGATGGACAAATTTAATTTATACGGTCATTGCTGGACTGTATATACTGAAATATTACACGTGGGCCCAAAATTGGCATCAACTTGACGTTATGTAGTCTTCGGTTACACCGACTCAACCGCATCATTCATCCCAACGCAACGGTCGCCACCAGCAACGCACTATCATTCATGCCATACTTTCCTTTTGCATCGCTTTGTTATCCCTCAATTGCTTCGCTGAAGAGTCCGCATCAGACAAACTTCTCCCCGTTGCCGCTAGGTACACGTCATCCAAACTCGGTTTGGACTGCGAGAAGCTGAATAGTCTTTCAAATCCTATTGAACGCAGCGCGTCCACAATTTGCGTTCCAACACTCGAATCGTTCGGGTCTACCACAAGTTCCAGTGCATTATTCTGCAGCCGATTGATCAATGCCTCGCGCGTCAACCCCATTCGTTTCAACGCCGCCACTGCCGATTCGGCCTCCTGCATACTAGTAAATTCCTTGAGTCGAATAGTCACCCGGTCTCCTCCAAGTGCGTTCTTTAATTCCGTAGTCGAGCCCTTGGCGATGAAAACTCCCTGTTCCAATATGGCCACTTGATCAGCAAGCACGTCAATTTCCTCTAGATAGTGCGACGTGAGTACAATAGTGCCACCGCTCTCCCGTGCTGACCGAATCACATCCCAGATCACACGCCGTGTTTCGATATCCAGCCCCACCGTCGGCTCGTCCAGAATCATAATTGGTGGTTGATGCAGCATTGCTATCGCCAGATCCAATCGGCGAATTACTCCACCTGAATACACACCAGCTTGCCTGTCGATGAAGGCGCCTAAATCAAAAAGGTCGATCACTGCCTCAATATTACGTCGCTTCGTCGCCTTGTCCAGATGAGCTAGCGAGCCAAAAAGTTCTAGATGCTCGCGTCCGGTCAATACCTTGTCTACTCCGGCACTCTGCGCTACAAAGCCTACCATTTCTCGGGCTACGTACGGATTTTTCAAAGCATCCACACCATAGTACTTGATACTTCCCGAGTCGGGTTCGCAAAGTGTAGCTAAGCATCGTAGAGTAGTTGTCTTGCCACTGGAATTTGGGCCTAGTAGGCCAAGAATTTGACCTCGTGGTACAGTGAACGAAATCGAATCTACGGCGGTGATCAGACGCGATTCCTTCTTCTTTGAACCAGGTCGTTTTACGCGCTTCCTGAACGTTTTGGACAGATTGGTCACTGAGACGGCTGGATGATGTTCGCTCAATTCGTTGAGATCGAATTGTGGCGGTTGTTTGAAGAGAAAGTCCAGCAGCATATTGGTGTGTGTGCGGTGTGCACGAGATGATTTGGATGCCGCGTTGGGCATAGGACATGATACATTGTGGCGAAGCAGAGACGAATTGTGAGGAAGCGGGAGAGGGGTGCCAAAAGCTGCGCAAGACATATTGAAAAGTATTGCGATGGAGAATAGGACAAGCGCGGGATGAAGATAGTGCGCTGTTAAAATGACTGAAGATTACACTTTGTCGACAAATATGTCCCAATCGGCAGCGAATTAAGCGCAGTGAAAATTTTCATAATGACAACTATCATCATGCTCCTACAACAAGTCAAATCGCCACTCGTCCGCCCGCACAACTCCGCCATCCATGTTTCATCATGTTGCAGCAATGGCGCTGTCTGCAAGAACCACAATCTCAACCTTCTCGTTCGGCGACGCAAACGCCAGCGTCTTCCGATCCATCCTCCAAACCCTCTCTCCAGGAGACCCCCGAGCAGCGTGAATTTCGATTGCGAAAGCTGTACGAAACGGCTCTGCAGACTTACCAATTTACCAATCCAACAAACGCCAAGCCGCTCTTCCAAAATATCTCAACTCAGCTAACATCATCCGCATCCGATACTACCAGCAACAAACGCCCGCGCCCTCAGCCATCTGTTCCCCTATGGGAGCGTAATCTTCGTTATGCAGTGCACAGAAATCTAGCAGAAGTTCATGCAAACCTTTCCGAACATCTGGATGCCGCACAGATGTATGCAAAAGCACTTTCTATAGACCGTTCAGACTTTCTCGTCTGGCTCCGAGCAGCCCGTTCCGCCGCACGCTGCGGTCATTTGCACATAGCTCGTCGGGCATATGAGACTGCCCTGCACATGCGCCCCGCCCATTGGCTCTGTCGTGATGGATATTCGGCCATATTAGCTGCCATTGGCGATGCAGATGAAGACTGTACCCCATTGTCCCATGAGCGTGAAGCATCGCTGCAATCCATTTCTGAAATACTGTCCGATCAGCATCGTCATGTCCTTCAACTACGCGAAAAGCGCATCGCAAACCAATCTCATCTCCCAGAGACATTACAACTCACGGAGCTTACCTGGGCTGCTCTTATCGACGTTTTGCGGTTATGCCTTGAACGAAGGATGCTTCCGTCCCAACCAAGCAAGTTGTCAATAGCTCATCCAGTCCATATTCAACTTCCGAGCAACCTTGTGCTGACTCCACAGCGTAATCCACCCAATCAAGTAGTCCAAATTTTAGACAATTCACCATCCCGCTCTGCCTCCCCTGAGGTCTCAGCCGTGCCAATTGTTCACATCATCGATACTCCAAATCAAACACCTGATGATTCTACAGAAATATGTCCGCCTGCAAATGAAGTAATTGAACTACCGCAAGAACAGTCCGAAAGCCATCCCATCAAAAATTCCACCAGCATTTCTGCCAAGCAAGTAGGTACGGCAGGGCATGCTAAACTGAGCGACAAAACTGACGACCATAGCAATAATGTCAATACAAACACAGTGCTTTCCCAGGAGAAGTTGGTAATGCAGGCTCCACCATTTTCGACAGAACGGGAATGTGAGCGCAGAGATACCGGCAGTCAAACTCAGCAACTGACTAGTGAGGTAGCAAGTGCTCCGAACAACTCAAAAACCATTGCTCCACCGGAGGATCATGCAGACAAGTCGAAGAACGGAAATCTCTTCCAGAAGCAGGCGCAAAGTAAATTGACGCCAGATCCCGATACCCACTCAGTTCCTCCAGTCCCTTTTTCAACTACTGAAAAAGTAGATGATATGATGCCCGACGCAGGAGAAGTGGGCCAGGATCAGTCTCCAGGTTCCCGGTCCCAAGTGAAAAAGGAATCATCATCCGCAAACAGGCCAGAAATTCGACGATCAACCCGACAGAGGACACAGGCGGAGCAACAATCGAAGCACGGTGGAGGATTCAATATGGAGAACGGATTGGGTTCATTTGATAATGCACCGGAGGACGTTTCGTTGATTCAGGCATTCCTGGATATATGTCTCGAGAAACAGGATTTACAGCAAGAAGACAAGAAGTTATTCGAGCAACCGAGTAGAGATCCGGACGATGGCTCTCCCTCTGATGCCAGTGACAAAACGAATGTGAAGCTTGAGGCGGAAAGGCAGTGTTCTTGGGTTAAGTTTGTAAGCGAAAGAGAAGAAGCGATGGAGGTTGAGAAATGCGTAAAATCGTTTGCAGGAGCCAATAGTGGCCCAATTGATTTACTTCAACGCATATTGGCAGTATTGTCAACGATGAAGGTTACTCAATATTCTTCAGAACTCGCCTTGCTATGGTCTACTCTTCGTTCAAAGCTTCAGCTGCACATGCCAGGTCCACCATCAACGACAGCTCTCATCATTGAGGCAATGCTTGTTTCTGGCAAGAAAGCTGGCAAAGCAAAAGCCCGTCGTTTTCAAGAAGCTTCACGCTTACTTTCCCATGTTGAACTTCCGTCATCAGGCAGTGAAAGCGACATCTTTTTGAGAATGCGATTTGCTTGGCTTTGGGGTCTGCTATATGAATGTAAGGGACAGATGCAATTATCATTCCGGTATTCCGAATACACGTTAGAATTGCTTCGTCAAGTTGCCGATAACTGCACCTCCATTGTTCCAGATATTGTAGGTCCAGACTTGTCAGGCTACACTGGTGAGGGTTTGGAGGAGTTGATTCAGAATCGAATATCAAGTTTGAAGAGAGCACGGGACCTTGAAAAAGCAATTGAAGAGCTATCTAAAGCCGGGAAAGGTGATGAGGAGGCAGCAATTCGAACTGTATCTATTCTCTCTAGCTCTATACATTCATCTGTCAAATCACTAGAACTGACAAGATGGCAGGCTAATGAACTGAAGGTTGAATTTGCGGATGCCCAAGAGCTCGAGGCTTGGGAGAAGCGTCTTGATTCTGAAATTGAATTGGAACCGCGATTGAAGGTGTTTGGAGAAGCTTGTGCCAAATCTTCAGACTCAATTGGGGATCTTGTGTGTTTCTCTCTTCGTTTGCGTATGGCAGTTCATTACTATATTGCGAAGCTGCGGAGTGAAATTGAGAAAGATCTCGGGGACGGGAAAGACGAGGATTCAAGCTCGTCCCGGTTGGCTGATTTACTGGTGCAAGTTCGCAAATATGTTGCCCTAATCAAAAAGGTATCTTCTTCATCGAGCTCTAGTCTATGGGATTGCAAAGTCGGCTCAAGTGGATGGTCAATGTACGACGCTGTATCTATTGCATCTATAACCCTTGTGTCTCTGACTGGATTGATCATGACAAAGATCCCTCTACTGAAATCCATGTCATCGAATATGGAAATGGGTGCCTCACAGAAGAACCGAAGACTTGCTTTCACTCGATGCATGTTGGCGTTTGCACGTTGTATCATGATCAAGCAAAAGTGTCAAGAGAAGTCGACCGATCTAGAAGCTTTGTCACGTAATTCACCAGATCAAACGGTTGCACAGAAAATGTTGCATGTCATTTGCCTATGCTTGAAGGCATTAGTGACAAGAGGCTGTTGTCGTGAAGAGGGAACAAGTGGAGCTTTGATCAAGTTGTATGTAAGATATCTGCTCCAAAGGCTGGAAGAATTGGCGATATCAAGTGAGAAACGGAAAAAGGAAGCTATCAGAGCAAAGAGTGATGTTTTATCCTTGAAAGCTCTAATGAATCCTATTCAAAACGATGAAAATGGATCCGAGGATCTACCAGTAGAAAACAATGAACCGAGCATTGTAGAGTCTCCATCTGATTCTTCAGACGACGGGAGCACTATCAGCAAGACCGATCCAGAATACAACTGGCAAGATGCCCATATGATTCGACACGAGCTTGCTCAGTGTTACCAATGTCTATACCAGATTCCTGAGCTAGAGACATTGTCCGGAGATGCCAATGTCGTCACAGATGTTCCCTGGCTGGAAGAAGGATGTCGCGTGAGCAAACATATTGGTCTTTCTTTTACTACAGGGGATCCAGTTACATCGGTGCCGACAATCGATGCAGACATTTGCAGGGATGTGTACTTCTTCTACCGTAAACGAATCTTCGAGGCGATGTGTTTACGACGTAGAGAAGGAAAGAGGACAAAGCGACTACGCGAAGTTTTATCTCGCCTGGCTGGAGCGTTACCTGAGGATCCTCCTCATGGGGTTCGTATGCTGTCGTTCCAAGGACTAGATACTATAGTTTGCGAGGTTGTGGATTCTAGGACGGACATTTCGAGAGAAGCAGCAGAAAATGTATCCAAACTAATAGAAGAATGGAATCGAGAAGAGACTCAAGAGCCAGAGGAAGAAGAAGAAAACAATATCAGCAAAACCCAATTCTCCATACTATACTTTGAGGTGTTCGCTCTCCATTCCATGTCAATTCTGGCTGCCCATGAAGCTGAATATAAGAAGCACAAAACGGCTGAGCGACGTAAAAGACCAAAGGAAGTTGCAGAACGTCTTCTAGCTGCTTCCAGTGAATGTCTTGTAGCGCTTCGAAGTCGACCATGGAGTGCTGGAACTTGGATTTTGCTTGGGCGCATATTTGTTGAGATTGCTGATCTAGCTCTAGACGAAAGAGAAGTCAATTTTTCTACATTTGGTCTTTATCGATCTGAGGATCTCTCTACTTTAACAGATGGAGAAACTGTCGAGACAATATTTGGAAGGTCAGAAGCATGTTTTGGTTTTGCAGAATCTTTGTTAAGACATCACTGGGCTCGAAATGCGTGCAAAGTTGCTGCCGCAATGAATGTTGCTGATGTTTTGGGATATTCATATGATGGAAATGATAAAGAGTCATGGTCAGGATTTGGAGATGATGGTGATCTATTTGGTTCATTTGGCTTGACAAATTGCACAACATCGCGGCCCAAACTGCAAGGTGAAATGCACCCAGGTGATGATGAAGGGAGACAGGATTCTCGCCGCTTGATGGCAATTCGATTTGGTAGTGCATCGCTCGCACTCCTTCGACTACGAGAAATGAGATATTTCTACCTGCACTGGACGCAGAGTGCACTGGACTTCAAGCTTCTCACCCATCCTGTGAATCGGTATCCAGAAAGCTTCATAAGCCTTGCAAGCGGAGCGTTGAATCAGTTGCGGGAAGGAAAGAGATTGCTTTTTGGAGAGAACTATGCAATTTCGAGAAGAGTTCAGACGTTTGATGATCCCACCCATAATCAGAGTATCCATGACATTATTGAAATTTCTCCACAAGAAATCATTCCGTCCTGGAGAGCAGGATATAGTGGAGTAGAAAAGCTCCAATGGCATTATACGTTCCTCGAAGCGAAACTCATGCGTAAGGTTGGGCGACCTGCAGAGGAATATCTGAATTGTTTCTATACAGCGATTCAGGAAAACAAAAGTTTACGACACTCACTGAAACAACCGGCTGATATAGAGCCAGTTTACAAACTGCATGCTTCGAGGCTTAAAATTTTACGAACAGTCGAAGACAATGGAAGTGCAGCATTAGTTCTTGCTCTGCTAGAGAAATACTCATTTAGAGAGCAAGGTCCAATTATTGTTGATGATTTCAACGATCGAAACAAGGACGTCGATGAATGGATTACAGAAAGAAAGATTAGCATCGCTGAGGACATACTATCAGCGATGCAATTTTGTCGAGACTCTAAATCTGAAGTCCCGTACTCTGAGTTTCACTTCAAATCAACTTTCTGTATCGCTCTAATCTTGGCAGAAGTATTGAAAGACATCAAAGGAGCTCTTGCCGAACTCGCCAAGCTGTTCCGGTTGGATGCAGTTCTCAAAGCCCTCGACCAAGGGTCTGAGTCAAGTCACCGAGGATACTTTTACAAGATTTGGAATTATCGTATCACCGACACAGGAATCGAACCAGCACTGGAAACCGAACGTAAATTGTTTCGATGGAGAACAAAGCTGCTAGGCTTATACGGTCAACTGTTGAGTCAAACTGGTGAATGGAGATTGCTGGCAGCAATAATTGCAAGACTTAAGAAGAGATCAGCAGAAGACCTCCCAGTTGACGGAGCTCTTATGGACGATTTGATTTCAGCATACGCAGTTACTCGACGCGCAGCAATTTTGAATTCCATGGAAAAGGGAATCGTAATAGACGTCGCTGCTTTCCAATCATCTTACCGCAGAACCTGGGATGTATATATTGAAACATTACGTCTTGCTCAAGGCATCAAACGTGTCCGAGTGAGTCTATCTCGAGGAGAAAAGTTTGAAAGTGGTTCAGAGAGGCTGATAGAAAGCGGCAGACCTCGATGTCTCATGGCTATCCACACTGCCTTGCGACTGGAATACCTCAGATGGAGATCAGCAAGCGGGGCTATCAGCATTGATATGGCTGCACTCAAGAACTTGCCCGTTGAAGGTTCGATTCGTACCCTTCCTGCTTCTATTCGAGCCGATTTCGTTGAAACTCTAGAGTCCAGTGCAGACAAATGGGCTCTGGATGATAAGATGACCAAGCTGCTGAAAAGAAGAGTTGCTGATTATGGCTCAGAATGATTTCAGACGCCCACTCACAGTGGCGAATAGTATCAACTAGATTCGTATGTCCTCCAGACGAGCTCAATTCGACATCTGAGTATGATGTTACTACAAATGAGCCAAAAGCCCGCCGACAACTGTAACTTCTCAACTGCAATAAACGATGAGATTCGGGATTACGAGGTCCTGGTGACACAAGAATTGCATCTGGACGCTACCACATTACAAGGACATATCTTTACATGTGATTGCGTGTTACATTCTTTTTATTCAGCTGCAGCGGCTGCCAAGTGGGCAGCAATTTTATCCTTGATAGCCTGCTTGCGCTCAGCGTAAGTCCTCTTCTTCATACGCCAAGTAGAATTGTGCTCGGTGGCAGTCTTAGGCTTCTTAGTGAATGTGGGGTCTTCCCGGATCTTCTTATGAGCCTCAAGGTACAGATCCTCGATATCATCAGCCTCAATACCTTCCCTGATATAGGCGGCGAACTGTCTCTTGTACGCGTCTTCGTCCTCCTCAAGCAAGTAATTCATGTACTCAGAGACATGAGTCCCGAGAATTCTGCTCTTGAGCTCATCAGCATCGAATCCTTCTTCCTTGCTGTAGGCAGGGAATCGCTTCTCGTTGTGGGGAACCAGAATACCTCCGTCAACAGCGCCCTTCATGGCGGCAAATACTTTGTTTCCAGTGGAGGTACGGACGAGACCGATATCGAGAACAGCACTGAACGGACGACGCTCGTCGTCCTCCTCAACTTCGAATAGCTCTCCATCTACCTCCTCCTGTCCAACGTACACCTCATGAAGATTGAACTTGGTAAGGTGGCGTCGAGCACAAAGGAGACCGACACAATACGCAGCAGCAAAATTGGTAAGACCATGCTTGATGCCGTAGCGGGGAAGCTCGTGTGCATATGCCGCAGTGATGATCTCATCACCAGTGATACGGGCAGCTACAATCTGACAGATAATATCCCTGATAACACGAATAGGCAAGTAGAACAATGTATCGTCAGCACATGGGCTCATCAGTACAACGAAGATTCGGAGAACACCGATTTCGCGTAATTGTACAATGGCTATCGACAGGGCAGGTGCCTGGTGTGCTCTGGATCCATGCGTCGCCCAATGTGACATGATGCGTTTTGCAGCAAATCACAAAGAATCGGTTCGGTAACATGAATGCATGTGGATGCAGAATTGAGGTGAACTATGCAACGCACACTAGTCATCGCACTGCGATCGATCGTATCTGAAGATGATGACGTGAACAGAATGAAGAAAGTACATACCTATTCGTGAAACGAACGACAAGCCTGTACTTAGGAGCATTGTACTTGCGCTTGTCCTGAGTGACTAGGCCGCGACGCGCTTGATAGTCTGTCTTTCCTTCGCGACGACGACGCCATTTGGTCTGGTAGCGCTTGCTGTATGCCTTATTCTTGGAAAACTTGACGCGCGCCATTGGTGATTATCGAGTCGCGGAACGAAGATGACTTTGGTCAGGAGGTCTGGAGAAGGTGTGGCACTCTTTGGCACAACATATGTGCGAAATTGAGCATTGAATGCTGGTCGCCGACGAGGTGAATGAATTTAGGGTTAATTAAATTTGAATCGAATAATTGTAATTGGTTGTGATACTCAACGGAGAATGATTGGAAGAGATTTTTTGAACCATTTCTGTTGGGTTGGAATACAGCCATCTGTGGGGAACACGCTGTATTTGGATGTCGCGCACATTCCTTGCTGGACACATCGCGTCTAGTAACTACTTTGAGGAGACACCACATGTGTTCGCGTGAATAATCCTTGTCAAGTGCAATCAATCGTCCGTCGTGTGAGTAGCGAAACCACCGAGAGCAGCAAATCGAACAAGATGAACTACGAACGAATCGCGGATGCGGTCGGGAGTGTGAAGGATTCGTTGAGTGGTGGTGGCGGCAGCGGCAACGAGAGCGTGGAGCAAAACGGTGTTGGAGGCATGATGGAAAATGCAAAGCAACTTTTACCCGATGTTTCCAACTTGTATGTGCAACCGTTGGACCCGGCGTCGGATATGACACTTGCGGACCGTGTCAGTTTGATTCAACAGAGTGCACGACCGTGGCGCGAGTTTTTCGACCTATCCAACTTCAACCTGCCACCGCTGGGACAATTGCGCGGACGCGTGGGGTACAACGTGGTGACCTACTTCTACAATTACTTTCTGCTAACGTGTTTGCACTTGTTTATTTTCGCATTTGCACACTTTGGCAGCGTGATTGCGCTGGTGGCATGGATGGCGCTCGCGTTTTATTTATGGATAGCACATCCGGATGATATTCAAGTGAGCGACAATTTTGCATTGACGAAAAATGTGAAAGTAGCCGTGTTGGTTGTTACTGGTGTGCTGGCATTGACTGTGGGACATGTGTTCACACTTGTGATATCTTTGCTTTTCTTCGTGTTGATCGTAGTTGGTATTCATAGCGTTATTCGTGACGACACAGCGGACAGCGCTGAAATGGTTGTATAAATGGCGATGCTATTATCGAGCGTTTCGACGACGAATGGGAGCGGCACTCATGTAACGGAAAGAAAACCCTAGATGGTGGACCAACAGTCCCTTGCTTGCAAATAATCTCAATAGCGCATCCTTTATAAAAATGAATAAATTCAACTGCCTTTGTACGTCGACAAATGAATATCAAGGTACAAAAAAAACAGTTGTGCCTTGCGAAAGCACGAGAATCCCGCACGATTGACGCCTCCCGACTATGCGCTCCAGCGTTATCAATCCACCTCAATTCTTCGACTCGCAATGGCGCCTTCATCCCCAACTTTGCCGCCTGTTCCAAGCTCCACCATGTGCCACGCCTTGAATCCCTCCCACAAGCCAGATCGCCCCCACCTTCTCTACCTCTTTCACAGTGCAATTCGTGTCACAGCAACTCGGCTGCTCGACGCCTCCCGTACTCTTGCGCCACTGGCTCCAGATGCTCATCTCGACGACCTCCAGCGTCGTCTCAACTTTCTGCGCAACACCCTCCATGCCCATTGCAACATTGAGGACAACACCGTTCTGCCAGTCTTGCGCAATGCACTCCAATCCGCTCAACGCCCGCGGAAACGTCCTCGCACCCCAAATTCCTCTCCTATTTCAGTTCATCTCCAAACATTCGAGCATGAACACCACCGTCTCGACGATGCATTCCGCTCCCTCTGCGATGAAATTGCTCTTCTACGCCCCTCGCCTGTCGAAAACGTTTCTGCATTTCAATGCAAATCTCAAACCCCCGCAATCACTCGCGGACAGCGTATTATCAGCATCAAGGAAAAGACCGCTCGTCTGTGCACAATGCTCTATGCCCATTTGCACAGCGAGGAAATTAATATATTGCCTATCTTTAATGAATATCTCTCCCCATCAGAACAAGTTCGTACTCTCCTTCGTGTCACTGAACAAGTTTTAACCGTCCCTCAGCTCCCTGAGGCATTTGGGCTCGTCCCAGAGGAGGACCTAATAAGTCTATTTCGTTATCTATCAAACTCATCAAGTCAACATCACATCAAACGTATGGCGACAGCTCTTGAAAGAGTTCTCTCTGCACAAAAATGGCTCACTCTGTGTAAACACGTCCCACAGCTTGTAAATATTGTCGCCCCCAAACGCAATTCTCTCATGGAGATTACCTATATCCACAGAGCCATCAGTAGAGAGCTTACTGACCTTGTTGCTCATTGTGAAGGTATCGAAATCACCAACCACCTTCAGATTCAAACGCTTATAGCTCGCTGCAGCTTCTTGCAACGTGTGCACGCATGTCATGCCGACGGCGAGGAAAACGTTGTCATGAAAGAACTAGTTTCGAAACTGAACAACTCTCCAACTAATACCATATCATCCCCTGATGCATTCCAAGAGGAGCATGAAGACGAAAGTGCTCTGTTTGATAAGTTTTCTGAAAAACTCACTGCATTTCAAACAGCTTCCAAATCACCCAGCTGCAACATTCCAGAACTAAAGGCGGAGCTCATCAAGTCGGTCCGTCAACTGTCCAACCAACTCATGTCCCACATGAATGAGGAGGAAACAAAACTTCTTCCTCTCGTCCGTCAGCATTTCAGTTTAGAAGATCAGGATCGCCTCATGTGTATGGTCATGGCCAAAATACCAGCTGATTTCCTACAACAGTTAGTTCCATGGATGTTCAGTGCGTTATCTGTTGATGAACAAGAGTCTATGCTGCGGAATGTCCTGCGTATCTCGCCTCGTAACGAAGCGTCCAAAATTGTCGGTAGCCTTGCGCAGAGCGTGCGAAAAGGTATGACAGACCGAATGGAGTGGAACGAAATATGTTTGCGTATTCCCGAGATTGAGACGAAATATAACGCTATTGTGGAAGGCGGTGATGAGGCCAGTGATGGCCCTGTATCTGAAATATTGCGAGTTCATAAAGCGTTCCGAATTGAATTACATGCGTTACTGCGGCGAGCGAAAGAAATCCCAGTGGACGGGTCAGTACCAAATCCGCGCTCACTAGCATCTTTGGCGGAAAGCGTCGCATTCCTTCAAAAGATGGTTGCCGACCATTCGAAAGCTGAAGACAACATTTTGCTACCCAGGCTGGAGCAGAGAGTGCCAGGTATAGCCGATCAGTTCAAAGATGAACACGGAGATGAGCGAGCATTGTTCAGAGAATTAGCGGCATGTTTGGAGGAACTGCAGTGTGCAAGTGAAGAGGTAGAATGTGAGCGTCTTATTCAAAGAAGCCATGCCCTTGCTAGGACGTTGCGTGATGAAATGGTCGCACACTTGGACCAAGAAGAGAAGCAGTTGTGGCCATTGTTGAAGGAACATTTTTCTGCTGAGGAACAAACGGAAATTGTTGCTCTTATCTTTGGTCAAATGCCGGAAAATCGTCTTCGTGAGCTATTGCCATGGATGATTCGTTTGCTATCAGTTTCAGAGAGAAATACCATGATGAACCACATACTGCAGGTAACGAGATCGACAATGTTTGAAAAATGGCTGAAGACGTGGCTACCGTATGAGCCAAATGAAGAAAAGACGATGGCTTCTGAAGATGCAGACGTTGGGAAGAATGAGAAGGCCGCTGAAACTGTACCAGAAACGATGGAGAGCAGAGTGAACACTAGTATAAATATGAAGAAGGTTGGGGGAGTGAATGCAGCTCAAGTACTGCTGAATGGTCGAGAGAATGTAGAGCGCACGTTACGTTCTATCGCAAAAGACGAGTCACTGTCAGTTGAAGAGCGCATGCATATGATGCAGCAGGTAATGTTGGTTCCATTCAATGCAGCGCAAGCAGCACGGAAAGCAGAACGGGGTAGACGACGGAAGGATGAGGATGACTTGAGTGCAACATACACAACAGATAAGAATGGGGTGCGTAGGCTAGGGTGCAAGCATTATACACGAGCTTGCAAGATTCGTGCATCGTGTTGTAATCGGCTGTACAATTGTCGTTTGTGTCATGATGGGGAACAGACACATATTATGAATCGCACAAAGACGAAGGAGATTCTGTGCATGAGATGCGGCACATTGCAACCAGTTGGTGCGAATTGCGTCAACAAGAAGTGTGGAAAGAGGATGGCAAAGTATTTTTGTCGCATATGTGTGTTCTATGACGATGATGATTCAAGGAGTGTGTACCATTGTCACAGTTGCAATGTTTGTCGTGTTGGCAAGGGACTGGGACAGGACTTTTTCCATTGTATGAAATGTAATCAATGTATGAGCATGAAGTATCAGCATAAGGGACATGTATGTATCGAGCGAGCCATGGAATCGGACTGTCCAGTGTGCCATCAGTATCTGTTTACGAGCACGAGTCCGGTCAAGTACCTTGGGTGTGGCCATTTGATGCACACGTCATGTTATGACAGGTATGCGGAAGACAACATTGGTTGTCCCGTGTGCGGCAAATCGCTGGATGCCATGCGACAAGTGTTTGAACAATTGGACCAACAGTTGTCGGTGCCGGGTGCGCATGTCATGCCTGCCGAATATCGCTCTGTTCGTTGCGATATTATGTGTTTGGACTGTAGTATCACAAGTAACACTGCCTACCATTTCGTGTACAACAAATGTCCACACTGCGGCAGTTACAACACCCGCGTTGACAGGATTGACGCCAATGCTGGTCACAGCTAAATGTTTGCTTTTTGTAAAAAATTTTTAACTCATATGCACTCCACTCACTCTGTTCTCAACGACAGTGTCCGTTCGTGTCAATCCTCTCCGCCATGAGCCGAGCAGTCGACCACGTCCGCGCTTTCGCTAAAATAGTTGGACCAGGATGGGACTACTACATGACCAAACCGAAAATAATACTCGGCCGAGGCGGTAAGGGAATAGACTGTGATGTCATCATCTCTACTGAGAAGGCCGTCAGTCGCCAGCATCTCACTATTCGTTTCGCTCCAGAGCTGCAGGCCTTCGAAGTAGAGAATCTCAGCAAGAACGGCATTCTAGTCAATGGAGAGTTTGTGCACAAGCTTGCACCCCCTGTACTCCTGCGTTCCCAAGCTGACATTGCCTTTGGTCGTATGGACCCCATGCGTATATCCTTTCTGTTACCGCTCGGCAATAAAACCTCTTCCAAGAAAAAGGAATTGGCTGCCGACCGCAACGTGCCACTGCTCCAGTGGATTGGCGAAGCTATTATCAGTAAGCACTTTCTCACCGCCGCTGAGATTCGCGACAGAATCGAACTCGACCATCCGCACAAACTGGAGCAGATTGGTTCGGAACAGATTATTGCATCCTCCATTCGCCACATTCTCACCCAGAATCAACACATATTCACTGTCATGGACTCGATGGAACTGGAAAACGGTACTGGTCCCATTATTGTGCCGGATGTCAAAGGAGGAAAGGTGAAGGACGCCTACTTTGCTGTTCGTGAAGAACACAAGAGTAGGTTTCATCATCTTCTCTCCGAGGAAGAACGCACTGAACAAGGGGTAGGTCAGAAACATACAGGCTTTCCACCCGTGCCGAAGAAGAATAGCTAGCAAGCGAAGTACGTTTATTCCAAACTAGATCTGTGACACAGCGCTCGCTCTTTGTCCACAAATGTACGCGTAAGATACCAATCAAGTAAAATAAACCAACTGTTCAATCTAACATGACTCTGCTTCAACTCGCATTTCATGCATTGCCTGCTGAACAGCGTCAATAACCGCATCGTGGACCAGCCCGTTAGTGGCAACAATTCCATCATCATTATCCAGCTTTCTTCCTAGAGAAAAGTTCAACGGTCGTCCCCTTCCATCCGTGACGCGTCCTCCAGCCTCCTCGATTACTATCGTTGCAGGCGCACTGTCCCACACATTTTCAACATAGCCTGAGCGAGGAAATCGCAAAAAAATGGACACGTCACCGCGCGCCATACATCCATACTTTGCCTGCGAGTCCATCCTCACTGGCGGCGCATTCACCCCTAGAATCGACGCCACACGAGCAGAAGTCTCATGTGAACTGTGGCCTGATTCGACCGATTCACAAAACACGGACCACACAGGGTCAGCTACTTGAGACACCGAGCACTTCTTCCCCATTTCAAAATTCGCCGGTGTCGCTGTAGGTGTCATTGTATCTACATTGCGCTCAGATATCATGTAAGTGCCATTTCCCTCCACGGCGTGAAAGACGCATCCAAGAGGCTCGTCGAGCGTCGGCGCAATGATCATTGACGTGAGCGGAAGATTGGGACAACCGAGCACCCCCACGCGTGCCACGCCATGTTCGATAAGTCCCAGTGCAATGCAGTATTGTCGCATGGCAATGAAACCGCGTGTGCCATCAATTGGATCTAAAATCCAGGTGCGGACACCGTCGCCACCATGATGCGAGCACAAATCAATTGTGCGCAGAACTTCGGCTTGAGTCATGTTAGCAACGGTTGCCACTGAATTCAGGAGGGCTCTATCGGAGCGTAGCGCAGAACTGGTTTCCTCTGCGATGAACTTGTCATTCGGAAAGGCCGCATGCAGTTGGGAGACAATCAATGCCTGCACGGCGAAATCGGCCACTGTGACGGGGGAGGCGTCGTCCTTGGACAGTGTATCGGTTGTGGACATAGCATTTTGAACGCCGCGTGCGAGGGCGTTGGCGAGGGCTACCGCTTTCACTGCGACTAATCGTTCTTCGTCGTAGGGTGTTCGTAATTTGGAGACCATTTTGCGGTGCGGTGCGGTTCAATGACCAGGTTGGAAAGAAGGTAGATGAAACGGAATGAGTGCGTTGGGGTAACTGTGTGTAGATGAAATATTATGGAGCGGAAATGGAAGTTGCTGGAAGGATGTGAAGTGTCATTGGGAAATTGATGATGCAGAGTATGTGAAGGGCGGTGAACAATAGACAATTGGGACAATTGGAGATGGTCCTCCTCATCAGTCGTACGTTACTTGGTTCATATGATGACATGGAGATCGATTGGCGATTTTCGGCACAATGCATTTATCGGATGAGCTCAATTGCATTCATCATTGGACACGGCGCTTTGGCCGAAACGAATCAAACCAACCGATCTGCGAAAGCGAGCAGCCGTGACGGTTTTTCTCCAACCATAGCTGAAAAAAATTTTTTGCGGTGTGGGAGAATCGAACTCCCGTTTTCACGGCCACAACGTGAGGTCCTAGCCACTAGACGAACACCGCCTGTGTTCGTTTCTGGAGCGTAGCAAGATGCTATTTAAAGGATACCATGCATAAAATACTTACAGTTCTCCTGCATGCATTGTCAGCGAGGCTTACAGTATGCTGTGGACAAGTCAGTCTACGGATTCATCATCATGATAACATACTCTTTCTTGTCATGCTTTGTCTCTCCACGCGTGGATTTCAATAAAAACGATCCATCTTCGATCAACCTCTTCTTCCCGCTTACCAGTTTCAACCACTCGCACTATTTCAACTCTGGCACAACCCCCGATTACTCAAACTATCCTCAACTATGGAGTTTGCTACCGCACAACACATCATGCCCGTAATTGTTGCCCTTCGTAAGTTTGGTGATCGCATGACTACACCGATTAAGATATTCCGCTCTTGTATCGCTGTGGCCAACAAAATCGAATCCGAGCCTCAAACTTCTCGATCTGTTGAGATGATTGAACCTCTGGAAGAACTGCTCGAAGATATTGAAGACGCTGTTGCCGCTCTTGCCCCCGGTGATATTTTATTCCACCACCTTTCAGTCTTGGGTTGCTGTTGCGACTCAACTGCTTGGGTTTCAGCTGAGGTCCCAATGGATGTCGTCAAGCGTGCCGTTCAAAATGCAGACCCTTCCCTAGAAGCATTGCGTGCCATGTCCGACCCTTCCCATGAACAACTCGCAGATGCTGTGCAGACTTTTCTGACCCAACTTTTGCAATACGTCTCTACCAACTACTCTGTCGGTCTTCAATTCTCCGATGGTAGCCCAGCACAGGTGGCAGAACAATCCGAATCCACTACTCCGTCAAATTCAGACGTCAGTTCAGGAATCGCATCACTTTCTATTGCAGAATCTCATACAGCAGATCATCTTGTCGCTTATCAGCGTGACATTGTAAATGGCTCACTCGCTGCTTTCTCCACTGCTGCCTCCAACATTGGCGGCATTGTACAACAACAAGCCCAATCTGTTGCTTCGACTGTGAGTGGCATATACGATTTTGTTGTAACAGCCAGCAAAATGTCCAAGCCGCCAACTGAAGAAGAAAAGCAATCTATGTTGGGCCCCATCATTGCGTCAATGACTGCTGTTAGTAATATTGCGACTGAGTGTCCTTCCCGTGATCCTTTCTTCAATCATGTGAAGGCCGTAGAGGGTTTAGTCGGGTTTGCATCGTGGATCATTGCGGATGCCAAACCAACGTCCTTTATTACTGATGCAGAGGCATCTGCTAGTTTTTACCTGAACATTGTACTCAGAAACAGCAAGAATACTGCGGATGAAAGCAACCAAAAGGCATTTGTCAATTCCCTCCGTGAGCTTTGTTCTAGTATGAAAACTTACGTGAAAGAATATCACACAATTGGGTTGAGGTATGGGATTGGAACAGAAGCTACACAGCAGAAAGCAGGCCCGTCACCAGTGGCAGGAGATGACGATACTGGTGAAGAAACAAACTATGTCACAGCCTTCAAGAAGTTGCTTGACGGTCCATTGGCAGCTTATGTTTCCGCTTCAGAAGCTATCGGCGGAGAAGTTGCCGAACAAGCAAAGCCATTTGCTGCAGCATGGAAGGCAGAGGCCGATTTTCTTTCAAAAGCAATCTCTACCCCGAAACCTGCTGACATCCAGGAATTGCTGATGCCCATTGGAACCCAAATGGGTGCGGTTGCTTCTTCTGTGGAGAGTATGGATAGGCGTGCGCCGTTAATAAATCATTGCACTGCAGTTGCAGAGTCGGTGGCGGCGCTTGGATGGGTTGCTGAAGAAGAGAAGGCTACGCAGTTTGTTGGGGACATGGCGGGGGCTGGGCAGCTTTTCCTGAACAATGTCAGAATGAGTGCCAAGAGGAGTGATAACCCTCATATCCATCGTACATGGGCAGCGTCGCTGGAAACTCTCTATGGGGATCTCAAGGCTTACGTCAAAGAATATCATACACAAAAGCTTGTATGGAATCCTCCAAAATCTGCCCCAAGAAAGATGGCCAAGGTTGAAGAGAGAGAAGAGGAAACGTCTTCTGATTACGTCACTGCATTCAAACAATTGATTTCTGGCCGTCTAGCTGCCTTCGTGGCTGCCTCCAATGCCCTTGGAGGAGACGTCGCCACTCTGTCTACTGCATTTGCTGGTGTATGGGAGGCCGAGGCAGAGTTCCTTTCTAAAGCGATTGCAATGCCGAAACCTGACGATGTGCAGGAAATGATCATGCCGATTGGAGCGAAAATGGGAGAAGTAGGCAGTATCGTGGAGAAAGTCAATCCTCGTAGCCCGTTTGGTCAGCACTGTCAAGCAGTTGGAGAGTCTGTAGCAGCACTTGGATGGGTAGTTGAAGAAGAGAAGGCTACACAGTTTGTTGGGGACATGGCGGGAGCTGGGCAGTTTTTCTTGAACACGGTACGAATGAATGCCAAAAAGACTGAGAATCCTGAAGCTCATCGTACATGGGCGGCATCTCTGGAAGCTTTGTATGCGGACTTGAAATCCTATGTCAAAGAATATCACACACAAAAGCTTGTATGGAATCCCCCAAAGGCGGTGAGAAAGACAACCTTGGCTGAAACTGAGGATGAAGAAACGTCTTCTGATTACGTCACTGCATTCAAACAATTGATTTCTGGCCGTCTAGCTGCCTTCGTGGCTGCCTCCAATGCTCTCGGAGGAGATGTTGCAACTCTATCCACAGCATTTGTTAGTGTATGGGAGGCCGAGGCAGAGTTCCTTTCTAAAGCGATTGCAATGCCGAAACCTGACGATGTGCAGGAAATGATCATGCCGATTGGAGCGAAAATGGGAGAAGTAGGCAGTATCGTGGAGAAAGTCAATCCTCGTAGCCCGTTTGGTCAGCACTGTCAAGCAGTTGGAGAGTCTGTAGCAGCACTTGGATGGGTAGTTGAAGAAGAGAAGGCTACACAGTTTGTTGGGGACATGGCAGGGGCTGGGCAGTTTTTCTTGAACACGGTACGAATGAATGCCAAAAAGACTGAGAATCCTGAAGCTCATCGTACATGGGCGGCATCTCTGGAAGCTTTGTATGCGGACTTGAAATCCTATGTCAAGAACTACCACACTCAGAAATTGACATGGAATGTCGCCAAGTGATTACTACCCGAAGGAGATTTAGACTAGTACTTAACTTGTTATGCAAATGTAGTAATACAACAAATGTCGTGAGCTTCTCAGCTATTCGGCTCGGAAATCAATTTTCGTTAATGAAATGATGATTATTGTAGTCAATGATTCCCCATGTCGACCACGCAGTTGATCAGAATTCCATGACATAAACAGTAGTAGGATTAGTTCAAACACTGGAATATCCAGAAGGACATCAAAACTGGCAATGAATTGCTTCTTTTCGATGAAAGAGGCGGTGAAACATATGATTTTGGTAGGCCGTACATGCCGTTCAGCAGTCTACAAGGATCTGCTATATGCTAATACTAGGGGTTATTCATTCGAGCCCATCGGATTCATTGCTGAGCTGTCGTGAGAAGTCCGCGAGAAAAGGACTAAAAGGAAAGAATCGGAATGCCATGGACTTGAAAGAAAAGTTCAATACGAGGCAACAGCAAAAGATCTAGGCAAACATTTCTACAGAATTACTCGAATATCACGGCTCTCGCAAGGAAGAAATGGCGCATAAAATGCTGGAATGGAACATGTGGAGACAGCCTTGAGGTCATTAAAAGCGATATGAACTATCAGTTTCTATCTAATAATATCATGAATCTCTAGTTCATACTAATGGAAAAGTCAATGCTATTGTGCTCGGTAGTAGGGTGCTGACATCTGTGGAACTTGCAAACTGTAGGAATATCCGGATTGGATGCACAATTCGGAGTAGCTTTTCTATTGATGGGTACGCAGCAGCCAAGTCTGCAGTCTATTATCTAGTAGTGAGCAAGCAACATCTGTCACGCTTGACTGCTGATACATTTTATTTGAGATATTGTCGAAACGGAAGATGGCAGCGTTTTCAGCTTTTTCATATTTTACTGTGCGCGAGCTCATGCGGGCTGTAACCGAGATTTATCACAAGTCTACTGTGGTGGTAACAACATAGCCAACAAATTTTGTAAGTCCTCTCGTTCACATGGATTCAGAAGTTGTCTTTGCTTTTCTTCCTCTTCTTCAAATTGCACGGAATGGGTTGAGAAATACAGAACACTGTCTCTCTCGCTCATCACGACACGAACAATTGCATCGAATAGTCCCACGACGAACAAGCAATAGATGTCGAATCGTTGCTGTGAACGGACGAGGATTTGGAGGCTTCCTTTCGAAGAATGCTGCCAGCACCAATGAAAAAGATGCTTTACCAAGTCCCGAGGCGAAATGTGCATGCGGGAGCGACAAATCGTACGGAAAGTGCTGCAGGCCGTTTCATACTGCCCAAAGTACACCGCAGCTAGCAGAAGATCTTCTTCGTTCGAGGTATAGTGCGTACGCATATCGTCTGCCGAGTTATATTATGAAAACTACGCACAAGAGTTCAGCTGAACTCGATAGACGAAAATGGAAGAGAGAGATCCTCGATTTCTGCATGGAATATCAGTTTGTCGGAGGTGTGGATATAATTGAAACGCAAATAACAGGGCCGCAAGTTACGCGAATCCTTTTTCGGTAAGTTACATCTCTCACTGCTTTGTACTGCTCATATCGTGTCAAACCAATGTTGACCGGTCGACTTACTTTCTCAACAGTGCCAATCTGATGCAACGCACTGCGCCCATCGCGTTTCTAGAAATGTCGACTTTTGTACGCGAACGGAATATTTGGTTCTACAAAAATGGAAAGCTCGTCGACATAGACGATCAAAGTTGAGTGCATCGGACAAAATTTTGAAAGAAATCGCAGTCATGTACCATTGAAAGTAGTACTAGGAAATTTTACCAAATTGTAGCAATCGTAAAACCAAAGGCATGCAGATTTGCTCCCCAACGTCTCATCGACAATCCCGTCGGCATCGACGTCCCGAGAACTATGCCATCCCCGCGCTACCAACTCCAATTCTGAGCACAAACCACTCACAAAATACAATGCTGCAATATGAATGTGCTCCTAGGTGCAGACAGCGCGTCCTGTGTGATCAAGTGTCCATGGCAGAATCCAATTGATAGAAACCACAACTATGCTGCGTTGCATCTGCAACCGGCCCCCCTAAAACGTCGCCGAGCACGCAGTTCCGCTCGCAGGGAACCGGGCTGTAAACTAGTCGCATCGATTTGGTATCATGAGAGGGATTCAGCTACTGGCAGTTTTCGCAAAAATCTAACAAGATCCAACACGTCTGAGGCAGAGATTGCTGGATGGGATGGTCCGGGAACAATTTTGACTATAAACAATGCCTTTGACACAGATACCCACCTTCAATATACTTGGGTTGCCCTCTCGGTATCGAAGAAAAAGAGCGGAAGAAGCGGTGTGGCAATATTGCTGTTTGATAAGAAGGGAATCGTGTTATGGAAAGTGCTTTCAGTGAAAAGAGAAATGTCGGACAGTGTCGCCATCTTACGTGGACCAACAATACTGTGTGAAACTGCCGATGGACTTCGATTATTTGAACAATCAGAAGATGATGCTTCAGTGAAGCAGCGTCAATTAGATTTCGATACTCATGAAGCCAGCCAATTACTAATAAGCCGCTCTGCATCGGACATCGAGGCGTTTGTATTGATGAAGCTCGCTTCGGATCACATTCAATTATATGCTATTCATTACAAAGATTCTAGCCGGCAGATATCTATCAATCCGGATGCAATTGTATATCCTCTCAGAATAATGAAGGCGTTAGTTCGAGAAAGATTGCTGGTCATTGTCTCACAAAACGGAGCTGTGGCTGGTATCGATTTGCACACAGGAAAACAACGATGGCATATAGATGCCTCGAATCGGTTGGAAGACTGTGGTAATGTCTCAGTCTTCCAGGATATGGTTATATTTTCAACGACCTCAACGAGTGATCTTTGGTATACTACTATATACAACAGTAGTGACCCTCTTGGCCAAGTACGAATCCCCAAATTGCTCTTTTCGGGTTCTTGTTCTACTGCAGGTTCTCAACACAATTATATATATGCTGTTTGGCGAAACCGCTTGCTGCAACACAGCAGTACAGATGGTTCCTGTTGCTGCGAGCAGCAAAATCCTTCAAATACGACACAAGCTCAGCAACCGCAATCAGCACTGGGAGAATCAAATCTTTCGCAGGTAACCAGTAATCTCGAGAGACGTTTGAGCGTCGGTGTGGAAAGATTGATGCAGACGTCATCACGGAAAGAAGCAATGATGCGTATGCTCCATCACAGCTCTTCTTTGCTGATGGAAGCCACTGGGAACATTCCTCGCATTCAGAGCACCAAATTGTTTCGCTCTCAAACCAGCAACCTAATAGCTTTACCAAGCAGGAAATCGTCGATTTCAAACATACCAATGTCTGACAAACATGATGAATTGCCACAGTCTACTCGCATCGCTGTAGTTGGTCAGTCAGTGCTGCTTGACGGTACTAGATTTTTGCGTCTGGTGCGGTCCTCGTGTGGTCTTGACCGCTCAAGACAATTTATTGTTGTGCAAGTCAATGTAGCTTTGCTTGAGTCTTCGACAGCTGAGGATGAGAACAAGCCTGCAGCCATATCGCTAGCGCTGAACATTCAATTTGACAAATGTATGGCAACATTGTGGAATGTCCAAGAGAAGCAAGGGCTCAAGTCGGGTGATCTGGTTTGGCTTACTGCTTATGCGCCCATTGCCTCGCTTGTTACTAGTAATTCTGCGTCACTCTCAGAAATGTCTATTGTTGTGAGAGCTGACAGCAGTGACGGGCGATCGCAACCATTAGGAACCCTTTCCGTTGCAAAAGCAATGTCTTGCAACGTAGACCTCAGTGTTATGCAAGCTGCACCGTGGAGAGCTGGCAGATCATTATTTGAGCAGAAAGTGTGTGCGATTGCGAGTGGTCCGTCGGCTCATCGTCTCTTTCAACTCAAACAAAGTTCGGAAGTTATGGGAAATGTAGGGGTGCAAACTCGACAAGACCTTGCTTACGTGACGTTTAGTGCCACATCTGGTGTCGAAATTGCAATGGCTATTGCGAGGATAAAATCATGTGTAGATGATGACGTCGTGCTTCGAAGCTCTCCTGGACTGTGCAAGAATTCTTTGAAGCCAGTAGACGCAGCCTTGAATGCATTGGATGAAGAAGTGCGACACCTGAGGAGCATCGTATCACGGAGGGGATGTGTTGGATACGATGCGGATGAAATCAAACACGTTCTAATGAAACAGCTGTTCACCGATGAAGCCATGGGAAGTCTCGAAGAACATCTTCTCGGTACTTAGCTCCCTCTGCTTGAGGCATCAACTGTTTGTGGCCTACTATAATATTAGATTGGTAAGCAGTGATGGGTGTTGAGTATCTTCGCGCTGGCATAATGTGCACTTGTTCTGGAACATCGTACTGTTGGCACAACTTGATGCGCTTGGATGTAGTCCGCGTCTACTTGTCAATGACCTTGGTGCGTTTCGTAGGAGGCGGAGCAGATGTAAGGACTGGGGCAGCGGACTGCGGTACTGATCTTGAAATTGGAATATGTCCTATCTTGACAAATTGACAAGCCGCAATCACACGGAAATAGTAAGCATCTTTTCGAAGTTGTTTAAACACGCTGTCTTGATAACTTTCTACGTTGATGGAATGAAGATTGCGCACCATTTGACCCACTAGTAGTGGCGCTCATTGCCCAACCAATGTCCTTTTTGGGGTCTAACGGCGTCACTGGTCTTGATTTGTACGGGTCTGTGTTAGGGTCAATAAAGGCTACTCTTTGCGGTTTAGGGGATTCCTGATAGACATGACGTGGTAGAACATAAGACGTGGGATGCAGATAACGCGAGTTAGAACATTTTTTCGGTGACATATTGATCGCCACATGAATGACATCGTCGCGCAAAGCGCTCCTACAAAGGAACAATAAGAGTAATGGTATCTGTTTTCTTCAAAATTGCATACCTGAAAGAACGGATGGCGTAGTGCATTCTCGGCAGTTATTCGCTTAGTCGGGTCGTATTCCAACAGTTTCGATAGCAGGTCATATCCGGAATCGCCTTTGGTTAGACCACGAATGCGCTCATGCAACACACATGGATACGACTGCCAGTTTTGCGCATGAGTCCAATTGGGTAAGTCAGCAGCACCGGGCCATTGCTCCAGTGTTGGTTTGCCAAGAATGCGAAATATCTTGTCGATTTGGTCTGCCTGAAACGGATTTCGATCATCGCCCTTACGCTCCTTCTCCTGACCCTGGAAGAGCGGCTTGGACGTGATGAGTTCTGCAAAAATACAACCAATAGCCCAGAGATCTATCGCTTTCGTATAATGTTTGGCACCGAGAAGTAGTTCGGGCGCTCTATACCAAATGGTGACCACCACGGCATCGACATCTGTGAGTGGACGCAACGGGGCCTGAAAGAGTCGGGCGAGACCAAAGTCTGCAATTTTAACACAGCCACGCTCATTGGGCGGCTTATCTTGGCCGGTAACGAGAATGTTGGAAGGCTTGAGATCTCTATGGATGATCCAGTTCTTGTGTAGATAATTCATTCCATGGAGAATCTGCCAAAGTAGCGACTTGACAGTTTGCATGGGCATAGGCTGCGTGTTGCGGTTATGATGCCAGCGAATCATTTCGAGTAAATCATGTTCAGCATAATCAAACACAAGGTAGAGCGACTTGTCTGCTTCATCGAGCATAACGTCAACGAGATCCACGATGTAACGGTTTTTCAATTCACGCAACAGTTTGATTTCGCGGATAGCAGTCGGTGATATGCCATCGCCACTTTTAAAGCTTTTGAATTTCTTGACTGCAACGAAGGAATCACCTTTACCGGCTGGGTCAGGATTGTGAATGTTGTGGACCATGCGCGCTTTATACACGAGACCGTAGGTTCCCTCGCCGATTTTGCCAACTGGTGCATATTTCTCAGAAATTCTCCTGTAGTACGACGCGGAAAATGGTGATGGTTAAAAGGTGAATGACATAGAGTGGAGACGCGACGCAACGGGAAACAAAGAAAGTATCGTACAGTTGTGGTCTTCCTCGACCGGTCGAGGATGGAAACATTGCGGAATGATTGGCGTATAGCTAGACGTTGGTTGCGCGAGAAGACGAAGCGGGAGGGCAACTGATAGTCAGTCGCTAAGATATTTTCGAGTTGGGTCGTTTATATGAAAACTTACAGTGTAAACCGGTGTTACCTAGAAGAAACCAAATGGTCTTGTGTTTGTCTTCTTCTGTTTGTTGTCCGCCTTGTCGCGCGCGGCTTGGTCGAGCATGGCGCCATCCAACGGCAGCACGTGTTGGCATGCAATGGTCATGAACGGCCAGAAGCCAGCCTCGCAACCCGCGTATGGTGTGCTATAATAAGTATTAGCGGCTTTTCTGGATGCGCCGCGTCGACTTACGAAATGTTCAACTACTGATTGTACAGGTAGCCATTCATTGTCAGCATCCAGCATGCGTGCCCGGCGACCAACCCATTCATACTCGAACACTGCAATTTCGACAAAGATATCCCATTCGGCGTCGTGCGACTCGAGTAGTATGGCGCATTTTTCGAGTGGACGACAGATGTAGGCGTGCACAAAACCATCCATGAGCGGTTGAATGGGAACATCCAACATGCAATTAAACAAAATGAGCGCTTTGGGAGAGTTTGCATATTGCACGATCTGTTGCAATTGGCGCTTCTGCTTTGCGGTTGCGGCGGCGACAATCACGACGCGTGGCTCGGATGAATCGCGATGCGGGAAAGCGCTCTCGCTGCGGATGTCTTCCATGCGCACAACGTTGGAGATCCAGTCGACCTTGGAAGCGGGCGGGTCACCGTTGGCAATGACGATGGTTATGTCGAGCCCGATGAACATTTCGGCGAAATGGAAGGCGAGAATGCAGCTTTCCTGGAGAGAAGCGGGGAACGGGGACATTCTGTACCAGTGCTTGCGTGATCGGCCCATGGGGAGTTGCACATTGAGATTGGTGTGATCAGCGATGAGAGCGTTTGCGGTAGCGGTCTGCGCCTGACGAACGGCATATTCAATGGTCTGCGGAATGAAGGCTGGATAAGCGTCAGTGGCGTCAAGGTCTGGACGAAGATGATGGCCTCGGGTTGGAGTGCTGTCAGCGAATTGCGATACAGGAAAGGTGGGTGAGCGGGCGCGTGGTCGACGGGCTGGTTTGGGAGAGCGAGTGGTGCGCTGAATGGGTCGTTTGTATGTCGGAAACGGTGGACGAGTGAAGGTGAGTGAGGCGGCCATTGTGTTGGGTGGCGGCAAAGCGTGGGCAGACAAGAAACGGTACATGTGTAAATTGAATTGCGTCGCACTGACTGAGCTGACTGGTCAGGGTTTTGGAACGCCCCGTGAGCTGGCAGATGTGATCTCGCACTGATTTTATTTTCACTGTAATTGATTCGTGGCGAGTCAGTCAGTTGCGTAGGACACGTCACATTACGCATACTGTAGCATATAGCGTTCCCCAAATCCGACGTACAACGCGTGCACAGGCAGGGAATGCCCCGCTCGGGCCCCTTCTGCCTTCCCCAATTCCGGCCCTATTGGCCCCGTACATTTAAAGCGCGCGCTTTTCATAATAAAAAAGCAAATTGCACAGTTCACTTCAGTGCTGTATACTGCCACTTGCTGTGAGCCTCCATCCACTTCTTCTGCACCGCACCATTCTCAACCAGCTTGCCAAATCTTGTCCTTCTCGCCCGTTCCCTCCCGTTTCAGCCATGCAAACCCCTCCAGAGGACGAGTTGCTCTTTCTCACCCTCCACCATCTTCACACCTATGCACACAATCCCGCCGTCGCTGACGCCTTGCACTCGCTCGAAAAGGCACTCTCCCAACTGCAAAAACTCCCGACCGCCACCGACTACACCGGAAACAACCGTTCACTCACCTATCAACAATGCGTTCGTCGATTTTCCCATATACCCTCCTCCTACCTCCGCGATGTGCTCACCACTCACCTCCCCAAATCGCCACTGGCCCCCGCGACACTGCTCGCCACTGGAAGGTTTGCCAGCACCGTCAGAAAACGCCCCCGAGCCACTTCGCTCAATGCATCTAAGCAACTCTTCCGCCCCCATTCCACCAACATTTCCGCCCTCCTCCACCAACAAGCTGCTCTACCATTCGTCATGCCCATTGACCGTATCACCTTTCCGTTGCTCCCCAATGCTTTCCGCAGACTCAAACGTCTTGTCGGTCATCATTTACCCGTCTTCACAACCCTCTTCGATCACGATTCACGCGTGGTCATTTCCGGCTCCGATGATCATCTCATCAAAATTTGGTCAACCCAAACCGGTTATCTCCTCCATACATTGCGTGGACACGATAGCGACATCACAGAGATTATCAAACATCCTACCCGACCCATCATCGTTTCCGCTTCAAGCGATACTACCCTTCGCGTCTGGCACATCCACACTGGTGCTGCTCTCCACGTTCTTGACGGTGGTTCTCAAGAAGTCAACGTTGCCATGTTCTCTCCGTGTCCGGACAGACCCTATCTCGTTTCGGGCGGTGCAGACGGCTCAGTGAGACTTTGGAATGCTGATAACTTCCAAGCAGGTTATATCCGAATCCCAATTCCTGTCCCACGTGTCGGACAGGGCATGTCCACCGATACCCAACAAGCCACCACTCCGCCTGCCGCCGCTAATTCCCACGTGCAATCCACTTCCCCGCTACCCAACGCCGCTTCAACACCTGCTTCCGCTCCTGCACCCGCCAATTCCGCTCAACGCTCCGTTCAAACAGGTTCCACCCCTGCAGCAAATCGTCAGCATGAATCGCGTCATAATGCAGCAAATAGCATGGTCTCCAGCACGCCAACTTACGAGGTACTCAGCGTTGCCTTCAATGCAGGTGCCACTCGCTTGGCAATATCTGGTACTGATTGCGTTGCCCACTTATTCGCTGTTGAAAATTCTCCAACTCCTAACTCTCCATTCCCTCAACTCCGTCATCTCACTTCACTTCGAGGCCATTCAGAACATATCATCCAGGTCCTTTTCTCTCGTTCCGGTGACTCCATTGTCACAGCATGTCGAGACGGTACGGCTCGTATCTGGAACCGTGTCAAGGCCTTCCTCCCGCTCGGGCGAAAGCGCAAACAATGCGTCACAGGGATGGGCTCCTGGTCTTCTGTTGTGCTTGATTGTCGCTCACCAATTCAGGCAGATGCACGTAGTGCTCTCAGCGTAGGCGCGTCGGGATCGGCATGTGGTAGTATTGCTCCACGTGCCCGCTTTGCGAGTTTTCCTGTATCTGTTGGTGCCGCGATGTGGTCCCTCAATGACAAGTACATTTTTACAGCTAGCTCTGATACCAAAATTCGTGTATGGCACGCAGATACTGGAAAATTGGCGCGCGTTCTTGAAGCACATGAAAGAGAGGTCTATGTGATGGACTGCCATCCACTGGATAGTAGAATCCTCCTTTCTGCAGGCTATGACGGCAAATGCTTCCTTTGGGATATTGAAAAGGGCACTAAGCTGAAGACATTCTCAATTTGTGATGACCTTCCTGGTGAATCCCAAGCATTTGGTCCTCCGAAAAGAGCCAGTATTTCTGATGGCCAGTTCTCTCCCGACGGCCTTTCGTTCGTTGTGTCTGATACTTCCGGTGCTCTCACATTGTTTGGAGCAGGTTCTGGTGAATCAATTGCACTAGCACCTGAAGAACAATTCTTTTCAGATGATTGCGCACCGTTTCGTCGAGATGCTCAGAATCGAGCCATTGATGAAAGCACTGGCGTTTTACTTCATCTCAGACAAAAGGGCAGATTGTGTGATAAGGAATTCAGGCCACACCCTCCTGAGCTGCAACCCAATTTACCCATTTCCAAGCTGGGAAATTCATTGCAGCAAGATGACAGCGAAATGATGGATGATGACGCTAGCTCAAAACTAAACTTTGTACAGAATCAGAACCGAAATGCGCTAGTTTTGCGAGCGAAAGAATTCCGCGAAAACCAAGAGAAAGAAGAGCGAAGGTTATTACGCGAAGCAAGAGAGGCTCGACGTCGTCTTATCATAGACCGTGAGAAACGGGCACTTGAGAAAGATTTGGAGCCAGCGTATTTAGCGCCGAGAGATTTTGAAGTTCAAGATTCGGAATGCGACGATTCCGACGAAGACTTTGAAGGTGATGAAGAAGTGCTTTCTGGTGCCTCTGAAAGTTCCTCTTCTTCTGACGATGGTGAGGATGAATCCCAGCGAGCGGGTGAGTCTATACAAAAGCGAAGAACAAACCGAAAGAGAGCGAGGCCCCATACAACTGGTGAAACTATTGATTTACGGAAACGAAGTGGTCTGCGGAGATTGCGTCGAAAGTCAGACGATAGCAAAGAGCAAGCTGCTGATTCTGGTAATAGTGATGGTGTTGCTGCGCAGGAAGACAGTGATGAGTATGAAATTGGGAGTCAAGATAATGACAGCGATAGTTCTGCTTCATCTGGGGAGAGACGCCGTTCTCGGAAAAAGAAGAAAGGGGCAAGCTCTGATAAGGTCGACGCGTGCACAAAGGCAAAACCGACGGAAACGAGAGCAGTTGCCAGTGTCGGAGGTAACAACGAAATCAATGGGACACCGTTAACACCTCGGTTCAGCCCTCCTATAGTCAATGCCCCACGATTAGGTGGTGCATCAGTGGGAGCTGGTCAGCGCCGCATGCGGATCCATGTTCCGAATATTTTGGGCCGGTTGGTTGCTGCACGCCATCCATCAGCATCTTCTGTGCAAAATCACCTTCTCGGAAGAGAGACAGAGTTCCAGACTCAACCGAATACAACAGCTGCTACTCACAACATCGCTGGTGCTAGCAGCTTTGCTTCCCATGAAGCCCGCGGCCATCCAAGCGATGCTGCCGGTATTGCCGGGATTCATACGCCGATGAACCCGTCGTTTACTAGTGAGAGGAAAGATAATATAGGGGCCTCTAATCGAGTATTGAAACCTATAGAAGACCATCAAGGTGACACAGCGAGTTGTATTCGCCCAGGGCCTTCTTCAGCGGAAAACACAGACGACCAAGGCCAAGCCAATAGAAAAATACATGAAAGCCCCAACCACGTTTCGGTTGTCGACAAATCCACTGGAACTCAGAAGGCAGCGAACTGCAATGTCGATGTGAGAATGAAGCATGATATTGCCGGGATCTTAAATGATGTTTCACATCTGAACAAGATGGATAACAACATGGAGAAGAGTTTGCTCTCAGATTCCCCCGCTTGTCTCTCCCGAAAAAAATGGCGAGCACGTACCAGAAATTCTGCGGCTAATGAAACCGGTGAAGAACTGGTCACGCCAGCGATTGACATTGATGAAATCGCAAATCGTGAGCTGGAAATTTTAGAACAGGAAGGGTATCGTAAACCTGGACGGAAGCGGAGGAAGAAGCCGCATCAAGATCGTAGTGAAGACGAGCAAACAAGCGAAGATAGGGATGTGATAGGGGTTCATAAACCTGAGAGAGATGAGGGAGGCGAACTTCCTAAGCGTTTCAAGGGTCAAAGAAAGAGAAGTACTCGAGCTGGTGGAGCCCCTCTCTCCAAAGACCGTGGTTCGGCTTCTGGAGGAAGTGAGGGAATATGTCTAGCCTCTTCAGCATGGCTTCGATCCACATCTAACAAATTTACTTATATTCCACAGCTTGGGGATGATGTGATGTACTTTCCACAAGGCCACGTCACCGCTATGGACTTTTCCAAGTCAGTGGGTTTGGATCCCCTGGCAGGAAGATCTCATACTAAGAAGGGCGTCAAGGAACTGCTGGACGGAAGTTCTTTTGGGAAGGAGGCAGCGCCTGTGCGCTTCCAAATTTGCGACATATCGTATGAATTTCCGGTATCGCTAGCAGTCCCGAGACCTCGTTCTGTTAATGCTAAAGCGAAGGTTCCTGAAGTTGCTATTAAGAAGAAGACTGTTGCTGTACTAACATTAAGGCTTGTTTCCGGAATGAAACGAAGAGTGGGACAAAGCGACCTTTTCATTCTACCGTACTACCCAGTAGACGCTCCTGAATACTTAGTATTGACAAGCCGTGTGGAGTCTGCCTTGGCTAGATCATGGAAAGCTGGTGATCGTTTCCGAATTTTATTCCTCAACGAACTCCGAGCTTGGCAATACTACACTGGAACTATACGCAGTGTGAAACCCGCTATTCGAACGGTCATGTGGAATATGGTTGAAGTTGAATACGACAATGAAGGCGAAAAGGAGAAGGGTAGCAACGAGTTTGTATCGCCCTGGGAATTGGAAACGTTTGACCTACTGCAAGGAGGCAAGGAAAATCTCCCGCAGTTTACGCAAATGATACGGTCGTCATCAGTTGAACCAGGGTTGTTCCCTATCATTGCCAGGGAGCTCGAAGCTATGCGATCGGTAGAATCCAATTGGAGAGCACAACTTTCCTGGCTTGACACAGTCGACTCCTTTGCAACTATACCGGGCTATTGTGACAAGATTCCGTACCCTATGGATTTCAACACGGTTCTTGTGCGCCTCTGCACTGGGTACTATCGCCATTTCTGTTCATTCATCCACGACATTTCGTTGCTGAAAACAAATGCAGTCGCGTTCTATACGGAGCAATCGGAAATGGGAAAACTTGCCATTGCTGTGTTCACTCGTATTATAGAGACTGCCGAGAGGGTACGAGCACATTTCGTTGCATCTATGATGGTAGTTCCCCAAGCGCACAATCACCCTGCAGTATTGTCTGGAACTGCGCGCTCTCTGCGTCCCAGGCCAGCGAATGCAGAAATATCTGGTTCGATTGGGACTATGGTTGGTCAGATAGGTGGAAGACACTTTCCGGTGCCAGTTAATATGCGACAGCCAAATACTGGATTTGCGGTACCATCTCATGTAACACATGATGGCTCCGGAAGCCAAAGTTTTGTTGGAACACCACAACGCGTTTTGCCGGGCGTGCGTCCTTCACCCGCCAACGGCCCAATGCATGTATTTGGTTCTAGCCAATACCTCGGAGTTTCACTGCCACCAGCGTTACCCAGTCCAGCTTCCACTGGAATTACAACAAGAGGAGCTGGGAAAGCAACACGAGTGTCTACTCGTGCTCAAAACGTTCGCTACAACACGGGACAGATGCAGAGAGGGAACACGGGGAGTGGTAACCGTGGGCAGGTTCATGGTTCTCTTGCGATTGCAACTGCAACATTACCAAATGTGACTGTATCATGTGCATCAAGTCCATTTTTATCGCCACAAGTTACACCTCCTGCACAGTGCCCTCAGCCACAGGTGATGATGGCGACCAATTCTAGTCATACACTGACTACACCCCATGTGATAGGCTCTCGGACTGCCCCAAGTACTGCTCGCTCGCATCCTCCGGTTGCTACGAAACCAAGACCACCAATAGTTGGCAGCATGGGTATGAACGGGGCATCAGGTTTGGATAATACTATGGCTATGACTTCGCGTGCTTTCACGCCTACAAACTTGGCATCACCAATGCAAGAAGTGCCGGTGAGCCATGGAGCGGCGGGTGTTTCCACTAGTATAACGCAGCCATCAACGTACGGTGCAATTTCGCGACATAACCAAACTCGTATGGCTGGAGACGGTGGAACACATAGCTGGGGTGGTAGTATGGAAGCTGCTGGTGGGGTGTTCCCATTACAAGCATCCACATCGGACAGCCATCTGCATGCACCGGTACGAACAGGGCGATCTCAGAGCCCGATTTCACCCTCGGTTGGTCTCAGTGGACACGTGAATACAGGTATAGGACAACAGGCAATGTCAGGCGTTGCCGGGACGGGAGCTGCGTACCATGAACACTCAACTGTGTCTGTTGCCGCCGCCGAATCAACTATGAGTTGTGGAGGCGCGGATGTAGAACTTCAGGCTGAATCGGTGGAGGTCGGGACGTTGCGCGCAAGGAAGACTAGATGAGTTGGTGTAGTGTATAAAAACGTTGCCGTTCTGTAAATCATGAATCTAGATGTGCAAGTTGCGACAGAAAAGTGCGATCGTCGGTAAATTATAAAAGTACTGAAATGCTACGCTATGAGTCTGGTGTTCTGCATTAGTTTGTTGATGTTTCCGATCGGTTAGGTGGGCTGAATATGCGCTGTTGTTGTCTGGCAAGCGCTTCTTCCTCGATGACACGCGCGATGAAGTCTGCACCAGATGAGTTCTTGTCGTCAGAATGTTGACCCGGTCTAGATGTAATCGGCTGTAGCACCTTTGCGTTTATATTCTGCACAGTTGTGGTTTTTGTTTTATCAGTTTGCGCAGGCTTATCCAAAGCACTCTGAAACCCCTTTCGTAACAGGTCTCTGGGCGATAACGGCACACTAGCCAGGTCGCGACGAAAAGAGGACGTGACCTTATCAAACTTGGATAGCGACTCTGAGAGGTCATCACGCATCTTGGAGAGATCACCACGCTCCACGCCGGCTACCGATCGACCCTCTTGTATTGTTTTATCAAGCGTGTGACGCATGGCACGCAAGCTATGCACAGAGGCCCCTGCGATTCGACCTGCGATTCGTGCAAACCTTGGAAAATCGGACGGCCGGAGCAGTAGCGCGCCCGATGCAATTAACAGCAAGCCGCTGCCAGCGGAATCAAACATGTCGACTGGGGCGCGGCAACGGTGTCAGGAGGATGAGTGTCCGACAAGGAGAAACGGTAAAAGCGGTTTTTGGATATTTTGTCGTAATATAACAAAAAAAATCGCAGGAACAGCAATGACAAACAAGTCAATCTCGCCGCTTCGTGATCAACTACATATCAAGAATCGGCGATCTGCACCACCTCTGATCACTGTCATCGTCAATTCAAACACAACTCACATCCACAATGGTAGCGTTCATCTCGCCTGCAGGCCCGCTCTTCCTTCGTCCAGCCAAACTTTCCACCGCTCGTAATGTTTCATCACACCCTACACGTCCATCCACCGCACGCAAAACTCCCTCAATGGTCGCCAAGCCCGAAAACGAACCCAACGCGGCCATTTCCTCCACGGTGGAACGCCTCTACGACACATACCCCTTCCCGCCGGAGACGCTACTGGACGAGGCGCCCATGGGCTACAATTGGCGCTGGCACTACCCCTCCGCCTATTCGTTCTGCACCGGCGAAGCACCACAGCCCGCTTCACGTCGCAGTGAACCGCTGCGAATTCTAGACGCCGGTTGTGGCACCGGCGAAAGCACATCCTATCTCGTCCATCTCAACCCCGACGCCGAAGTGGTCGGTATCGACCTGTCCAATGGCGCGCTAGACGTCGCCAGGGAACGCTTGCAGAGAAGCGTACCCGATGCGGAGCATCGATACACTTTTCTTCACAAGAGTATCTTCGATGTGGGTGAACTATCAGGCCAGTTTGATCATATCAACTGCGTCGGCGTCGTGCACCACACACCGGACCCGCTTCGTGCCGTGCGTGCATTGGCTGACAAGTTGAAGCCGGGTGGTATTATGCATATTTTCGTGTACGCTATCCATGGACGCTGGGAAATATCGTTGATGCAAAAGGCGCTCAAGTTACTGCAGAAGGGAAATGATCAGTTTGAGGACGGTGTCAAGCTGGGTCGTCAAGTGTTTAACGCATTGCCGGATGGGAACAGACTCAAGGTTCGTGAAAATTCGCGTTGGGCGCAGGAGAATATAAAGGATGCTACGTTTGCAGATATGTACTTGCATCCTCAAGAGGTCGATTATGATATTCCGTCTCTCTTTGAACTCATCGATGCTAGTGGGCTGGAGTTTGTCGGGTTTTCGAATCCACGCACATGGGACATTAAGCGGGTTGTCGGTAATGATGAACAGCTGGTGAAGATGGCGGAAGGGCTCTCCGATCGAGAGTTGTACCGATTGGTGGAGCTGTTGGATCCCGAATGCATTACGCACTTTGAGTTTTTCCTCAGCAAGCCGCCGCTATCACGCAACACGTGGAAGAACGATGGCAAGCTAGCAGCTGCGACTGTTGCATTGTCGGAGTGTATCAGCGGTTGGCCGAGTAAGGTAGTGATGGACAGGGACTACTTTCCAATTAGTTTGGACGACAATGAGCATGCGTTCCTGGAAAAAGTTACTGGCGCATCGGGGGTGAGTGTGCAAAGTGCGATGGACGGTTCGGGCCTTTCATGTGACGGCGTGCGCGGGTTGATGGCGAAGGGCGTTATCTTGCTTACACCGTGATAGTTTTCGTATTTCGTGTTGACACAACGATGAAGATGGAATAATTGTGTCAGCCTTTTCACACACGGAGTAGGCGTTGCTCATTTTTGTTTATCAACACAAGAAAAAAAGGTAAACAGTACTGTTCAAGTCAAGCATGAAAGACGCTGCCACATCTATCAGAGCGATCTAAACGATGCACAAATTCATTCCAGCAACTTGATGCGTCCTGCTATCCAACGTTGCCGCGTGCATGTGCGTCACTACTTCCTGCTGCACTACTGCTCGATCCAATTTCCCATGTCATGTTGTACGAAGACGATCCCGACCCTTTCTCCAAGTTTGCATTTGGAGATTCCGAGTTGTTTCTTGCCGCACCAGAAGCTTCGGAATGGTATTCGCCGCTCCGCTCGAGTGGTCTCGGTATTGCTCGACTAGCCGAACCGCGAGAAGTTGTTGTTGTTTTCGGTCGGGGAAAATCTATAGTCAAGAATCGAATCATTTCGGATAGGCCGCCATGGCCGGCAATACGATAGGCTTGTTGCGCTTGCTCCTCCGAATAGCCGGAATTGATGAGTGCTCGAACACTTGATGGTAGTGTGGACGAAGAGGATGCTCCAGCGCAGCTCGGAAGCGCGTCAGCATACGACTCGGCGAGTGATAGTGCTAGCACAGCACGTTCGATTTCCTCCTCCGTTTCGCGGGCATCCGCAATGGAACACCAATCAGCATCACTGGCGGAAGCTGCAGCACGTTTTTGTGCGAGCTTGTCTGCAGCTGAAGCTATGTGTTCTACTGCATTGTAATGGCTTCCGCGGTGGAAGCTAAGACGAATAGGTTGCGGCGGTCTAGCGGCAGGATTATTGGGAGTGCCCCATGAATCTATGATAGTAGCTGGGGTCGCCGAATAGGAATATACTTCAATGGGACGACCGAAGACCTCTGCAGCTGCCTGAAGTTCTAGATGATTTCCATGGGTGCCGTCACGGCTCTTCCGACGAACGTATCTTACAAAGTCTTCTGCAACAAACTGCGAGAAATAGTCGCGTTCCTGTACTAGATACTCAATGACACGTGCCCGAAGAGCGGCATGACGTTCTGCGTCAGCCCAGACGGAGTGTGCGAGGGCGCGGAAGAGGCAGTTTCCGTCAGCACGCATCTCTACAATTCGCAGGCCCTTTGTGGCCAGTTCACAAGTAAAGGTACGTTCGCGATCGCGCAGAGTGCGCATAGGAACGTCGGCGGGTGCGGAGCGGTCATTGTCTCGCACGCCGTGCTCGTCCTCACTGTTGTAGGCCTCTGTGGCGGCGCTGGATCCGCTGTCGCTGGCGCGTTCGTCGTCGACGGGGGCGTGCGACAGGGCGGCGGCATGGGCGGTGACGCTGGCTGGGGAGAGGGGAGGTCTGCGACGCGCTGTGGACGGGGAAACGATGGGACGCAATGGTGCGAGTGCGGGCGGGGATGGGGGACAGAGGTCTGCTAGTTGGTTTGGTGGTGAAGGCGGTGGCGAAGAAGAAGAAGCGGGTGGCGGGACGGGCCGCCCTTGCGCGTCGAGACGAATTCGCATGGGAATGGGCGATGGATGGTTTGGCGACGCGTGCGGCGCGCAGTTGCGAATGGACCGAGTGTGTGTGCGAGTCGGTTGCAGTGTTAAATTGCTCAACATGAACATGCGACAGCTGTCCATGGACACTGCTCAACGTGTCCAGCGAGTGCTGTGCTGTGCTGTGATGTGATACTGTAATTTACATTCAACTAAAAAAGTAGGGCGAACTATTCACAACGTTGAGATCCAAGTCGCCGCGTGGTGGAACTTGACCAAACGACACTCCCGCATAGCGCATCACAAATGATTCTCGCAGCTCACTCAGCAAATCACGTGAATGCAATCGCACAAACTCCTCCCGCAACACACAATTCATCACATCAACACATGCCGCATTCGTCCAAAAACTGTCATGCACAGCGGCAAATCGCAGTCCACGCTTCCTACATTCCACAGCTGTCAGTAGCATGTGTGCCGAATCAATCGAATGCACAAAGTTGGGCGCAAACGCTGAACGCTGCCGCGCCGATGACACAGGCACATGCTCCCCATTCTTCTCCAGTGTTACCCGTTGCATCAGCGTTTTCACCACCACCCGTGCCTTGCGCCGGTATGGTTGGATCACTGGCAATCCCACCGGCGTAATCCATTGCACTTCATGCCCGCTTCTCGATATGTTTGATGCGCTCGCATACAACCAGTCCATTGTACGTGTCGCTCCGCTGAAGATATCACCTAGCGACGACATAGTCAATGAAGCCAACTTGATTGACGCCGCAAACAACTTGTCCTCGGGGAACCCATCGATTTCCGCCAGTCGGTTACCAATTTGCTGCCGCGCTCCAATCAATGTCACCCCATACACACTGGTCATTACCGTTTGCTTGACCACCTTGCGCGATATCTTGCCCTTGAGCAATTGTGCAACTTCATCCCCATCTGCTGCAAGCTCATCAATTCGCTCATTCACTAGACTCGCAACACCTGTGTACACGTCCTGCGGCCTCGAGTTGGGCACAAGATTCACTTGAGTCCCACCTTCCACATCCCGTCCCAGAGCTGCATAATGCTGTAAACCGTTACACGATCCATCCATTGATACGGGTAGGCAGCTCTCATACTGTTCCAGCGCATGTTGACCGCCACTTCTCCCCATAGCTTTGGCAAATTCCTGACATGCTGCCAGCAACTGGAATGGGTCCTCCTTAGTTGACCACCATTCCATGTTCGTGTCCTGAAACGGATCATTCGCTACACGAAGCGCCATCGGCAGTGAATCCTCCGCCAACGCTATCCGCTCGTCGAATGATAGTTTATCCCCTCCCAATTTGTTTGCCAGATGAACTTTAAGCCAATACACCCCTCGAGGTCCTAGTTCCACGCCTGGTCTAGAGAATGTCAACATTGCCCGCGTCAAATCACATCCCATATGCTGCAAGTGTACCGGGACTGGATACGCGCGACCACGAAAATCCACGTTGTGCGGAAGCCAAAATTTTTCCTCTCCAACAAACCGTCGCCCCTGTTCTAATCTATGTTTTGTATCCGCACGCATCGATGCAAGCTCCCTGTTCAATTTTTGCGCCTTTCGCCTGGCCATCTTCAGTTTGCGAACTACCTTTTGCGTATCAAAACCATCATCGCTGTCGTCCTCAGATTCATCACTCTCACCCGTTTGCAAAAGTTGCTCTTTTCTCTTTTGCTCAAAATCAGCGCGAGCTGCAGCCACATATTCCTCTCTGTCTGGTACATCATGGTCTGTTCTAGTCACGAGCCCGGCCAATCCACCACCATTATTCCACAACTTCTCCGCAGTGTCCAGCACGCCACGGTTGACGCTCCATGCAGTATCACCCAAGGCGTTCAATCCGTCATACAACGTGGTCAAATCTGCTGCAGATATTGCATCATCCAGCTTCTTACTGGGCGCAGCGCGAATTAAAGATGAGTGGCACCGGAGGTAGCCACCACTAGCCGGTGACACCCACGGGCGCGGGCGTACAACCATGGGCTGCTGTTTCGGGGAAATACTTTCGAGTAGATCCTTTTCTTCACCAAGAACCTTCATGGCCACATCAGACAGCTGCAGCATACCAACTTTGACCATTTCAGACTTTTTGAACTTTAGATAATGAGTCAATGCTGGTTCAAACTTGCCTGGCGACTCTTCTACTTTCGCAACTTTCATCAGAAGATCAATTAGTGAGGTACCAAGTATAAGCAGCTCCTTGTCAGTCCAGTTGGTACCTTGAATAGCCACTCTCTTCGCAGCAAAGTTAACTGCTGACACGACAGAATTGGCATTGCCCATAGCCTGAACGAGCACCCGCTTTGCCTCTGATTTGCGCTTCTTACGAGCGGCTTTACTTTCAGAAGCCTTTGGAGTTAGATTTGGTACTGATAGAGAATCAATACCATTCGTCTGTTGCTTCTCTACATGTTCCTGTTGATCCTGTAGTGCATTAATCTTTTTCATGTTGAGCTCTGCGCGCAAATTGTTGGCCACCGCAAACGCTAGTCTAGAAAGCGGAACGCCCATTCCCTCCCGCATGAGCGACCCGAGCACCACATGAATGGTAATGACAGCGACGACATCCGCTGGGAGCTGTGAAATGAGATGGGACATTTCCTCATTGAGTGGGATGCGACCATTCACGTTTCGAACGGGTTTTCCGCGACCATTCTGGGACTTATTTGTCGGCTCCTTACTGTGATCCACATTTCTGAGTTTCTGAGCTTCCTGCACGAGCAATGTCATGGGATTAAACCAACTAACGAGTAGGTCTGATGCGGCACGGTGGGTAGCAATATCACCTCTGGCCGATGCGCCCGACGCCATCTTTTTGTAACGTGAAACGGCATTGCTGACAGTTTCTTGCTCCAGCTTCAATTGACGATTGTATGCGGGCTGGTCGTCTGGGCCGTATAAATATGCATCATCCATGTGACTAGGTGTTTTACGAGACGGCGTCCACATCGGCACATCGTTGGGTGAGTACATATCGTCCAGGATTTCATCCTCAAAGAGCTGTACTGACGCTTCGGGGGTGGCGGTGTTGGTCAGAAGCGAGGCATTTTGTTTGGAGGCAGCTGCACGCGTAGTCTGTGCGGCGGCTAGGGAGGAGAGACGTCGTGATGATGGGTTTGATAGGAGAGAGAGGCGCAACATCGTGTGGGTTGCTCAATTTTGGTGAACAAGTTTTACATTTGTCGTAACAAGGCACGCTGTGAGAATTGGGTCATTGAAAATGGGACGTGCAAACAGATATCGTCGTCGTCGTCGTCATCAAGCTGGGGCTCGAGTGGATGGCGAGCCGAGGGTGGGCGTGGGCAGCACATGAATGGCACAGCGGGAGCCGGTGGGAGGCTGAAAAATATTGATAATTCCAAATCCAGAAATGTGTCGATTTATTGGTTGTATGTGCAGCGAGTGATATTCCACGCTCCTGATCTGAAAGACTAGACCGGTCAGGACACAATGTGCGGAACGGACAACAAAATATCTGAAGAGCAAGTCCCGCTGCGTCGATCAAGCACGATTCCTGCTTGACGAAGTGTGAGCTTATCTGTGTTGGGCAGTCTCTTTCCGCGATAGATCAATTCAAAAAGCTGCATAGACATACCATGATGACGCTCAACCTCTTTCCAAAACTGAGCCAAACTCGTGTGATCCACGTCCACATCGATCGCATACCACAGCGTTTCTTCCCATGTGTGCACGATAATTTTGTTAGCATACGGCAAATTGTCAGGTCGTTGCCACTTGTGCTCCGAAAACCGAATCGAGCGCATGTTGATCGCTTGTCTTGATTGCAAATGTGCCGTCTTCAACGTCACCCTTTCACCGCGATGGTACGGCAAGTAAACAAACGCGTACAACGGCACATCCATATGCTGTCGTTTCTTGCCATGACGAACCGGCAGCGCGCCCATCGACACGCCGTTGTCCAAAAAGGAGATGCTGGCCGTGGAAACATCATACAGCACGCCCAATGTGTCGCCGGCACGCATCTGTCTACCGTAGCAGCGTGCGACACCAGCCATGGACGCGCGTCCAAAGCAATCAAAGCTCCATGACGATGCACGTTCCACCGAGTGGAAGCGTAGCGCGTCTCGTGTCGCTACGCCAATTTCAATGCGACGCCCGTTGAACACGTCGAGTTCAAATTGCCAATACGAGGACAACAGCGATACCGGACGGTCAAACACCACAAATGCATCTCCGGCCACGGACGTCTTACGAAACGTTATGTCGCCGTTTTTGGTGCGTCGCGCCGATATGCCGCCGGGCAATCGAAGACTCCTTTCCATGTCGGGTAGCAGACGCACTGGAAGTGCGGTCTTTCCACCGCTGCGACATGAACGTATTATGCCGAGCAATGTCTTGCACGTTTGTTCCAGCACGTGCAGTGTGTCGAGACTTTCATCTGCCACGCACACGACTATATGCATGAGGACATCGGGCGGCAAAGTGTGCAGCTTGACGTCGTTCTGGCTGGGCATGTTGGTAAAGTGTTGGAAGCGCGTCGGATGCAGTAGAGCGTATGGGAGATTGTTGTTGCTGCGTTGAGTTTAGCGCGGCCGTGCACGGCGGAACTATGGGTAGGTGTAGACTTACGTTCACGTCGATGCAACGGTGATGTGGTAGATACGATATCTATCTCTCCAGTTTGGCTGGGGAGTTAAAATATCAGTTTACCAACCATTGATTGACTGTTTCTTGTCTGCTTTCCAACATCATAAGCTTGAAACCTGTTTTATCAAATCATATCCATCCATTTCTCCACAGCGGATGGAATCGACTTTGTACAAGTTTGTTGTTCCATCGACGTACAAATCGACGAATTTCCGCACACGCATGAAATGTTCAATCTTCGTTTGCAACAGGAATGACGTGAAAAGATTGCAGCGAAGCGATTGTGAATTGGTCGCCATCCGCATTGGTATGCTAGCAAAAGTGGAGTCAGGCAACTCGGCTTACTAACAGGACAGTAACACACCTGCACTTCAGACAATACCCGTTTGAAAAAACCAACTAGAGTATACGTGGAGCGTTCTGGAGCAAACGTTTTCGTGTGATAACGTCTCATGTTCCAGCAGAACAGTTGCAGCGGATGAAGTTATGCTTCCAACCGATAGCGTGTCATCATTACGTTAGGTACAACAAAGAAAGCTTCGGGTGGCCACAGAGCGGCGCAGTGTGTCGCAAAACAAGAAATACATTCCAGCACAATCTGAGATATGGAGCGAGGACAACGAGAACGTACACGCGAGGCTACACATTTGGCACGGGTGTCGGCCAAAAGCAATGGAATCTGCAGGCAGCATCACTTCCAAAAAGTTGGTTGACGATCTCACCGATGATACCAGGATTCGAACCTGGGCCCCCGAAAGGATGTGATTTCTAGTCACACGCATTAGACCGCTCTGCCATATCATCTTGTTGGCGGCTAATTGCAGCGGAACTTGATTATTATACAAAGACGAATATATTTTGTCAAACAATAAGGAGAAAATAAAGCGCCGTCTGTACGATTTCATGAAAGGGAAAGCTATATTTTCCAAAAATCTTTCTACACTTTGCTGTTGGCAATCTCGTGACTGGGCCAGTCAGAAGCGTTTCGCGTGATCATGCTCTCCCATCGTCTATCCTGCATTACAGTAATACTGCACAAATCTTCTCAATCTGAATCCGGACGCCAGACTTGCGATCGATGCGGCGTGCAACGACCTCCGCTATCCACTTCTCAACTCCTCAAGATCGCGAGTCTAACATTGCGTCGTAAGCTACGACGTCATCCTTGAAACCCATCGGACGATTACGCACAGATCATCACGCAGCACGGTCACAAGTTTTTTCAAATCCATCCAATGGCTTTCATCAATGCATTTTCACCGATATCCATCGCCAAGCCGAGCGCAGCATCGCTTCAGCCCCGTCGTGCGCACACCCAAAGAACTGCTACATTCACAATGTCCACATCCCGCAAGAACAATTACAACATAACACTACTGCCAGGCGACGGTATCGGCCCCGAGATCACAGCCGTCACAGTGGACGTTCTGAAAGCAGCCGGTAGTCGATTCGGCGTCTCGTTCAACTTTACAGAGGCCGATATCGGTGGTGCAGCAATCGACAAAGCGGGCGTGCCGTTGCCCGATGAGTCGATGCAAAAATGCAAAGCTGCAGACTCTATCTTATTGGCGTGCATCGGCGGATACAAATGGGACGGCTTGCCGCGTGAAATACGCCCTGAATCAGGTCTGCTCAGTCTGCGAAAGGGACTCGGCTTGTTTGCAAATCTGCGTCCGGCAACCGTGCTGCCTCAGTTGGTCGATGCCAGCACGTTGAAGAGAGAGATTGTTGAGGGTGTCAATGTGATGGTTGTGAGGGAATTGACTGGAGATGTTTATTTTGGAACACCAAAAGGTCTAGAGATTGATTCCAAGACGGGCAAGCGCGTCGGATATAACAATATGATTTATCATGAACATGAGATTGAGAGAATTGCGCGTGTGGCATATGACATTGCACAGAAGAGAGGTAAGAATCTTGTTTCTGTTGATAAGGCCAATGTGCTCGATGTTTCCCAATTGTGGAGAGATGTTGTGACGGAGCTTTCCAACGAATATTCCGATGTGCAGCTGTCGCATATGTACGTTGACAATGCAGCCATGCAGCTCATTCGCTGGCCGAAGCAGTTTGACACGGTAGTGACGGGGAATATATTCGGTGATATTCTGTCAGATGCTGCATCCATGCTGGTCGGCTCTCTTGGAATGTTGCCTAGTGCCAGTCTTGGAGACGGATCAGGGCCTGGAGTGTTCGAACCTGTGCATGGATCGGCGCCGGATATTGCGGGACAAGATAAGGCGAATCCGATTGCATGTGTGCTTTCTGCCGCGATGATGTTGAGATATGATTTGAATCAACCGCAAGTAGCTGATGCGATTGAGAAGGCTGTGAATGATACTTTGGATGCCGGTTACCGAACTGGCGATATCATGTCGGATGGCATGACGGCAGTTGGTTGTGAAGCGATGGGTAAGGCGCTTGTAGAAAATATCGTCGCGAAGAGTGTTGTGTAATGGAGTAGTTGAATACGTCTAGAACGGATCTGATCAATGACACAAATGCAACGCGCCTTTGGGTTGGGCTAATCTCTAAAGGTATTTTAATTAGTTAGCTCGTGCTGTTCGGAAGAGCACTTGAGCAGAAGAATAACGCATCAGAGAGGGTACAGGTCCACATACTCGCTACTACATCAATGGAAGGGGCAGTGCGTACAACGACATTATGCGTAGGTAGGGGAATGAAAATAAAGCCTAACTAGCAACTGCTTTTCTTGATGAACTGTTCCGGCGGAAGCTTCCAATCACTCTTTTGGTGAACGAAAACCTCTTCTCATCCTTGCCATCGTCTTCTAGAGTTTCAGATTTTTCTTCGCTTGTTGGTTCTACCGCGGCTTCCGCAGCGGGAGCCGCCTCGGCTGCAGTATCTGCTGGCGAATGATCGGCCTGATCAAACACTTCAGGTTTCTGCGTCGGAGCAACAGCAGCGGCAACTGCAGCAGCAGCTGCTCGCTCCTTGAGTTCCTTTGAAATGACAGGCACACTCATGTACAGGTCGTTGTCACTCTCCGGAATGGGGATCGATCGAAGCAGAAAGGCGAGAGTTTCATCCACAGCCCAGATGCGCATCAACCTACTCTTGGAGAGGGTCAACAGGTTCTTTGAAGGAGTACCATCCTCCTCGGGCATAGGATACACCATAGTAACCGCTTCACCGCCGTACGGAACGAATTCGCAATGGACGGCGCGTTTCGTCATATCCCAAATACAAACCTTTCCATCACTACCGCCCGTAACCAGCGTCTCATGATCTAGAAAGGCGGCGTCATGGACGCCAGCATCGTGACCACCCTTGAGGCCGTAATCATCTGTGACATTAACGTCGGCATACGAGTCAGACGGAAGCCTAACGTCGTGTGTGGTAGCCAGTTGGTTGTCATCATCGGTGACGGGGGACGAAAGCGGTGTTTCGTCAGAATCTTTACGTGTTCGTGTAATGACGGGAACGGTTTCAAACGAGCCACCGAAGATGGAACGAGACACATCGGCCTTCTTCTGGGGTGGTGCAGGGCGCGACGATAAAAACGGAGCGGGCGATTGCTGAGTTGCAACGGGATCTACTTGCGCGTCATGATCATCGGGCTGTGTAGAGGGCGGGGCAGCGCGGTCGGCGACTTGGTCGGATGGGTCGGGAGCGGAATCGGCGGGAGGATCTTCGGCGTCAATAGCAGCGGCAGCGGTTGCGGCTGAGGCGGCACCGATTGTGGCGGCTTGCACATGACGAGAACGAACGTCTGCGGGCACGATCGGGGAGTCGGGACTCGAAACGACCTGCTGCCAAGCGGCATCTGGCGGGGGTATGACGGTGTCGGTGGGCTTTGCGGGGAAGAAAGCGGTGTGATAAGTTTGTGGAAGATCGGAGCGGGAGATGTCTGCGGGCACGTATACATCCCTACCATCGCTGAGTAGATTATCTAGGCGTTTTTGATCTTGATCGGTCCACTCGCGACTGGCGGCTTCCAGCGCTTTTTTGGCGCCAGTGCCCGGGACGACGGTGTGAGCTTGGATGAAGGAGGCCATTTCTTGGTCGATTGGGGTTTGGTCGTCTGTTTGTTGGAATGTTTGCTGGGTGGCGACAGCGTTTTGGAGTGCGACGTCGGTCATGGAGGGGAACTTTGGTGGCGGTGCGAAGGATTGCGTTGTGGTTGTGGTTGTGGTTGGGTCGGACGGTTGGTGTTGGGATTGTGGAGCGGATTGCATGGCGGCGGGAACGGAGATGGCGGTTGGTTCGCGCGGAAGCGCTGGCGCTTCCTCGTAGTGGCTAGACATGTGGAGTATGTATGGATGGGCAGAGTGTTTGGTAGGGTGCGGGTTGTACAGACAGGTTGCTGGCAAGCGAGTTTGCCGAGCGTGTAGGTAGGAGGATGGGACGGTGTAATTCGTTAAGATGGGAGTGCCAGGCGGTTTGCCGAGAGCAAGTCGAGTGGAGTGGGCCTATTGAACGGTGGGCGAGTGGGGCAGAGATGAGGTGCAGTGGGGAGCGGCGGGCGCAGCGTTGGACTGATGCCCTTCACGCGGGGCGCTTTCTACCGCGTTGTGCAGTACGCCGTAGGGTCCGCAGAGGGCGCCATGCACCGTGCTCAATAGTAGTCGCGTTGACGCTGTAAGTATGAGTACAATCACAAAGGAATTGTACGCATTTCCAGAATTAGACTTGGTCCGAATCAGTAACACCTGGACCAGTGCCCTTTTTCGTAACGGTCGTATTGTAACCGTGTGCGACTCGCAACGTTTTTATTCTTTGCTGCTGCTTTCGTGCGATGCAACCTCTGCAGCTCGATCGTTCGTTCGTTTGTTTGATTGCCCTCTCGCTGAATAGCCATAGCCAGCTCACAAGGTCGGCCTGCAATGTATATCCACGCATCGGCTCGACGACTACCTGAAATTGTCTGTCTGGCTGACTTTAGACGCATCCATGCGATGCGATGCGACATGGCTTGGAGCAGAGTGTGCGCCGATTGGCGGTCTCGAGCGCAGTGTGTAGCGTAGGTCAGGCTGTCACAGGAGGTGCAGAAAAAGGTATAACGGCCCGTCAGTGTCGTCCAATCACAAGAGGCAGTGAAAAAAACTTTTGTACAACTGATTTCATTTCTGCTCGTTATACACGTATCCATCTGTGCCCTCTCCACGCAGCCGGACCATACAATAAGGCACAGTCTGCCGTTCATTTGCCTATGCCCATTCGGGCCACCCGTCACATATATCGCACGTTGGAAAAAGAGCCAGTCGCCTACATACTGTGGATGGATGCCATTGATCAATCGATCAATCAATCAATAGCAAGATGGCCCAACCGCGCGCTCCAAAAACAAAACGCCACGTCTACTACAACTCATACTCCCTTTCGTTCCCCGTTGGAGGGAAATGCACGTACACGTGAACACATGTACACATACTGTAATGCACACCTACTTCCAGCCGTACCGTACAGTATAACCAAAATATTGTACACTAACAGTAGATACCAAACTATTGTCGTTCCAACCTATCTGTCCCATATCAACCATTCCCAGCACTGCCCCAACCTTGCCAATCCAACAGCTCGGCCCATCGCACCGCACCCCGCTTTCGAGAGAAACCGTCCTTCAACATCAACCCCGCGATCCGCTCCGCCCCCACCCCCACCCCCGCCCGACCAACATGCCCGCAGCGGATGCGCCCTCCGCCGCCGCCGCTCTCACCGCACGCACTCGCGCCCCGCCCAATACCATCACCATCCCCGGCATCAAGGGCTACGTCTCTCGTCGCTATGCCAACAATCCCGCCGCACATCTTTCCGCCTTTGTGGTGCGCACCCGAGATGGCGTCAACTCAAACGTCAGTGTCGCTATGAAGCGTCCAGACGAGCGCATCATCAGCACCCTTCTCACCGGTCACTCGAGCAATATTGTCGACATCGAGTTTCTCAACCCGCCGCCAAACACACAGAAGAGCACCATATCCGTGCTCGGCTCCTGCGACGAGGACGGCGTCGTGTACCTCTGGTTCATCGACGTGAAGAAGAACGCACTCGCCATCGATATCGGTCTACGCGTGCTGCGTCAATACTCTTTCTACTCGCTGCGCAAGTCGCGCAGCGCTTTCTACTCGCGCATCCGTCTCGCCGGCACGGCCGAGCAGGGCACAATGGTGCTCGTGCCCAACGACGGTTCAAACGTTCGTATTATCAACTTTCATTGCGAGTCCAAACCGGAAGACCCCGGAAATCTCATCCCGCTTATCGCGCCGCCACCGGCCACCGCCGCCATCGAGCTGCCGCCCGACACTGAAACGGCCGATTCGGCGCCGAGTGTCGACCCATCGTCAGTGGCAACCGCGCTTGCCGGTGCCGCCATTGCCACCGACGATTCGAACGAGGTGCAGAACGCATCCATGGATCGCTCCATTCCCGTGTACGAACGACAGCACGATGAAGATCCGGTCGAGGAGGAGGGCTTTGTCGACGCCGTCGATCCGCCAGCGGAATACACTGCTGGCGCACAACCGATTGCCGCGACGCATGAGATTCATATGGAGTATGTGCAGACGTCGGAGCCGATTGAACATGAGGGGCGTGCTCTGGCGGATGACGACTATGGACAGGACGGCGAGTTGGCGGAGGACGAGGTCGATGAAGATTATTCTGAGGAGGAAGGCGAGGAATACTCGGAGGAGGCGGAGGAAGTGGATTCGGATGATGTTGAGGAATTGGATGATTCGTCTGAAGTTGAGGAACTTGGACACGGCCAAGTGACAGGGTTTGGTCCAACTTCGTAACGAGCGTTGGCGGTCTGGTTGGCTGGAGATCTATTTGCGCCATTTCTACCCTTTCCGGACTGTGCTTGTCGTGACTGGATCTCCATTGTTTATTGCGGTTTACGGCGACTGGATGTGTCGTCATCAAGCGTAGTTGAGTGGTTATGTAAACATATCATCGTTTTAGCTAGTTGTTGTCTCTGGCGGACGGGTCGTGTTTTAGGATTATATTTGTAGGATTATTAAACAAGTTGTTGGTAGAGGTCTGCGGGGGAAGTGAGGAGCGATTCGGCTGTGCTCGTGTCGGCAACAACGAAAGAGGGTGGGTGGAATAATTATGGCGGCAAAGACGAGAGGATTGGGAATACATTTCATTCTATTGGTTGGTTGGTATAAATGAGTACTCGAGTTGTTGCAGCATACGTAACGGTTACAACACGTTTGGCTTGTCGAGTGCGGTTTGCAACAATTCTCATATCACATGCGATATGGATGAATTGATAAAGCAGTTGGCGTTGTGTGTTGCGTTGGCAGCTATGCAAAGTGGCGAAGAGGAGGCGACGAGACCGGCCATGGTCGAGAATCAAGAACCGAGCGACCCGACCGCTCAAGGGCGCTTGAGACAACACATGCGCAGAAAGGCGGAGCCAAGTGGACAAACACGATTGGCGCACACATCGACGAGTCACAGCAATGAAGTGTGCCGCCCGCACGAAAGCAGGACAATGCGTGCGAAGATTCAACGGAAATGGCAGTCGCTATGCCCGTCGGTTCGATGGCCAGCCGACACACATTTGCAACCAATGACATAACCTATGCTCGCGAGCTCGCCTATTCCAGTCTCAAAATTTTTTCCATATTAAACATATCATCCGCGAGCGCGCGACCGCCATTCTCGACACCGACGCGATCTCACCCGACCAACCAGCCGCTCTACATCTTCTCCCTGTCTCGTCGCGATCCGCATCCATTCCCTCTCCAACTAACCTAACAGTCCGCGTTCAAAATGTCCCATCCCGACTTTGCCTTTGTGCAAACCGCATTTCCCGCACTCTCCACCCGCACCGTCTGGACAGGCTCGCGTCCATCCGTCCTCCAGCCCGTCAATCCGCGTCCCAACACCCCCATCGCGCTCTCTGCCAGTCATCTTCGTCGCGCCCTCATCACACATCATCCGCAACATCAGCAACCAAACTCATCTCCAAACACTCTCACTGATTCCTTTGCCGCCCCAAACCACCGCCTCCAATCGCTCCCCGTCCGCTTCCCGACCTATTTGCGCCCGCTGCGTGCCACACTGGCCTTCGCCGCACGCACAGCCAAAAGAATAGCTACCACGCGTCGTCGCCATGCGACAGCCCTCAGACTTGCTCGCATGGGCGCTACATTTGCACTGGCTATGGCCACTTTCTTCATTACTCGCGGCTCCATGAGTGGTGTCGCTAATATTGCGGCACCGGCTCTACCGCCCATGCCATTCAAGCTTATGCTTCCAGAGCGCCTTGCGGCCGTTCTCAAGCCGTTTACGGAGGCCTTTGGCGTCGTCTTTTTGTCCGAGTTTGGTGACAAGAGTATGTTTGCAACCGCCCTTATGGCAATGAAGTACAGCCCTTTCATTGTGTGCATTGGCGCGTTGGCTGCTTTGACCCTCATGACTTTCATTGCCTGCTTCCTCGGCCAGTTGATGCACTTGCTGCCCTCCATCGTCACCCACTATTCAACCATCGCTCTCTTTGTGTTCTTCGGCCTGCAGATGATCATGCAGTCGCGTGAACTGCCAGATTCACCCGGCGGCGCTGGTGGTGAAAGGGCGGACGCTGAGGAAATGGTTGCTGGTGCCGCTGTCGCCAAGGTTCAATCACCAATGGCTATATTGGCAAAGGTCAGCTCACTCATTTTTGTGGCAGAGTGGTGTGATCGCTCAATGCTGGCAACTATGGCACTTGCAGCCAGCAGTAATACTGTTGCCGTTATTGGTGGTGCCACACTTGCCAATGTCGTCTGCACAGGTATGGCTGTATGTGCAGCTACGCTAGTTGCTTCGCGCATTTCGGAAAGAATGGTCGCGCTCACTGCTGGAGTTCTATTTGAATTCTTTGCTATCTTCACATATTTGGAAGGTCCTGAAGGCTGATCCTACTCTACGATGCACTCTTTTTGAAACAGTTGTTCATCAATAGTAGCTGTACAAAACAAACCTACAAGCTAACGTTTTGAGTCGAAATAAACGCTATGTTTCGTAAAGTTGGCACAACTGCGCCCTTGTGGCGAAAGGAACCCGTCACAGCTAATTACCGTGTCACATCATTGTAGCCAGCCATCCACGTTCCTCTAGAGCTGTAGACAACATCAAGGCCAGACTGTTCGGAACTGCAATCATGAAATTGCACGTCACTATGGCACATTTTGACATGCTCCACAACCTTGATAAAGTGCCATTGTCAACAGGTAGAGCATGCGTGTGTTGGGGAAATGTACACAGACATGCCAAGATATCGCTATCCAATGTAATTTGTGCGCTTTTTCCATCCAGAACCATCACATTTACGACATAGACGTTTTCCACGCCCAACGCATGCCTTACATTTGCTCTTGACGCGTCCTTGAAACATTAAACCACCACCATCGCAAATGACACATTTCCAAGAGCCCATCCCTCCACAAATTTCACATGGCTCAGGTGTTGATTTGCGAGAATAAATAACAAATGCGGAAGTCGCTGCTGCAAATACAGCTGCAACAGCCTTGCCTGTAATTTGGTCGATAGCGAGATGGGCGAGTGCCATCGTTCTATTTAGATGATGGGGAGAAGAAAAGGATATGGACAGTTCACAACATTGTTTGTTTCTCAATTGGAATGATTTCGTTTATAATGGAGAGAGATGGAGCCGAGTGTTTTTGACAGACGTGTCACGCCAAATGACTACTTGGTTATAAAGACACAATTGTTCAGGCGAATTTCAAGCGGTTCTTTCGCGTACGAAGGGTTTAGAGGTGACCCCTCAAATGTGGGGATATGCTCCCATTTGAATTTTGAGCAATCGAATAGTTTTGATTGGCACAAAATTGGCCCATATGCGAGATTAGTGGACGAAGAGGTGACAAATTATAAAATGCCAAGTGGATGGAATGCGACTTCATACTTGAGTTGCTGATTTTCTGTACGGCATCAATGAATTTGATTCGAAAACGCCTCCGAGTCGATAAAATTAACAAAGCAGAAAAACAATTAAACCATGTGTTGGGTGTGACTTGCGTGGATATTGCCGTAATCCGAGCATGTCCTGACAGTAATCAAGTCCTCAACAATACGAATTATAGACATTGGCATTGTTTCCAAGACGAATATAAACCGGAGCGTACATCGTTAATCGATCCTATGGGGATGTCCAAAGCGTCTTTATCCCACTTTGACATTTCGTATACAGCTGGAATCTATTCCATTTGTTTAAACCTGCCTCGAAATTCTCGTCATATGCCAGCACTCACTGCTCTTGTGTGCTAATACTGCTGTGCACAGTCACCAGCCATGTCAACCCAGTAACGTCATCTTCGTCAATACGAAAACGCCCGCTCCTTCCACTTTCGCATTCTTTCTCCTGATCTTCATCAGAATTGCTCTGTATGCTCTTCACCGAGAGGCTAATGACAAGGATATCCCATGCAATATACACCCGCAATCAGTGATTCATTTCTGCATTGTTGCCAGTGTCGATACTACATCGGATTTTCCTTTCGATATCTGCCAGCAATATAACTTTGCTTTAAACCCAACGCTTATGATACAAGTATGAATGAGATACTGAATGTGTAGGTAGCTGCAGTCATTGATATTTCCATCGTCATCGGAAACACGCAATCTGCAAGAGCAAAATTCATCATCATTTCAAACATGGATGGGAATTGCGTGAGGTTTTCGACAGAGCTTTATCAGAATACAATCAATTCAGGAATAGCTTGTTCATACAGCCATGCATCTTTACATCACTTTATTTTACGAAAGAAACTCGGTCAAGTTTGCATGTCATAGCAAACATTGTTCAAGGAACATTTGTTTATCTATACCTTGACACAAAAAAGCAAAGTCACAAGTGCTAAATGATATTGGCCTTATCGAAACGATGAGGGTCTTGTCAGGACTCCGCAGAAGGGCAGAACATAAGTTAAATTCTTCCGGATTGATAGAAGTATTGTAAATATACACTTGGTAATTTCGAAACTTGAAACCATCTTATATTTGGTTGAGTCGCTCAGTCAATTATGTCATTTTTGCTGAAGAGGAAATAAACGGTAGTCCATAAGATTATCCACAAAATTATGCCCATTGAGCTACCAATGATGTATTTGGTTCTTCTTTCACGATCGATCCCAAACGAGTCAGCACACAGCATGGTGCAGAGGCAAAGCGGTCCGATCAGAACACCCAGGGCAAAACCGAAGATCAGGAATCCCCAATATGGGTCATGCTTCTCGAATGGTTCGACAATACCAACTGGAACAACTACGTCATCCGGCCTCGAAGATGAAGCCGCTTCTGAATTTGGAGCGATCCCACTGCCGGTTTCACTTGATGTCATTCCCGTTTCTAAGTTGAACTGGCTTCCGAAAAATGTTGAGTGACGTGAAGGGTTCGAGCTCTTTTAGAAGTGGGGATTTTGCTTTTATAGTTCCACAATTCAGTTCCAAACGTACAACGCTAACATCTCGTCTTGAACGAGCATGATGTTCGTTCCAGGGACATACTTACTTGATTCATACTGGAGAACAAAAAAATCCGTTTTCTGTAAGGTCAGCGACATTTCACACACGTCATTATATTCATTCAACCTTGCTGGATAATGATCCCAGACGCAGACTGCATGTTGTTGCTGATAGAATTATGGACATGTAAAAATGCTCTAGTTGAAAGAATGGCTCACATATGGCTTACAAGGGCGGAGCATTTATGCGTCCCTTATTGTTATGGAACTTCCTCCTAAAACCCAAGACTGTGAGTATAGAACTACTCTAGCCAATGACTACAAGCTAAAAATAATCTCTTGTCTTACACTTTATTTCGATTTACACAAGAGCTCACGGTCCGGCGCACAGGTGTGCATCGAACGCGACGGCGTGATCTCTGGAAATTATTTCCTCGCTCTGAAATCATTCGGAACCATTTAATGATAGTAATCTTGCTGCTTCCATGGCGGCAATCTTTGCCTCATGAGCCATTCCCATACTGAGATAAGTGGTAACTAACAGGCGTTGTTGCTCAGCACGCGCGACGTAAGACCTGTGCTGTGCTTCCGTCCGTTTAAGATCCAATTCACCTTTCCTTAATTGCAATTCCCGTTCCCTAATCTGTATATCTCTACTCCTGTGATCCAGCTCGGCCTTCTTGGCAAGCACATCCAAGTTTTTCAACTCCAATTCCTTCTCCTTGATACTTATTTGCAACTGCATGACCTGTACATCCAAACTTTTCTTCGACTGAATCGCTGTGTGCGCTGCATTGTGAAGAGCTTCACAATGTCCCGACGAATCATCAACGGCATGCTCGTTGTCCACTGAGATGCTGGATCCCTTGCCATTCATCTTGGAACCGTCTTCCAGGTATTCTCTCGCTTTGCGCAGTCGTTTTCTAGGCGCATCCGGCGGGGCCTCGTTTGTTTCAACGTATACTCGTTGTTCGCCGTCGCTTCTTGTCTTGGCATCCAGCTCGTTGCGATTTGAAGTAATCACGGCGTGCGGGGGAATTGTAACACATGATTCATGCTTGGGCGAATCACGCAACGGACTTTTGACCGGTATGTTCAATTCGTCAGCTAGAAAGTTGTAGAGACGAAGGAAATATGGAAACTCTTTGGCCGCAACTAGTGCCATAGAACCGTTTTTCAAGTCGGATATGCTACTACCGCTGCGCAGAGCATACTTTGTACAAACCTTTCTAAATCGCTTACTGAGATATGTGAGCTTGTTATGCACTTGCTTTTCAGTAGTTGGGGGCGAATGGGGCGTCGTTGCAGAAAATATGGAATTGAGGTGAGTTGCGGCACATCTAGCAAATGACAGTTTGCTAGACCTTGCATATTGGTCGTAATGCTTCTCCCAATAGGCAATGAGTGCCAAGTCCTCCTCCTCTGTAAACGATCTAGTCAGAGACTTCTGGGAGCGCAAGCGTTTGCCTGCATTGCCTTTCAATTTATCAACGTTGGCAGCAGCAAGTGGAACACTATCGGCAGATTTGTCCGTATCATTGCTGCTGATGTTCGCAGGGGATTTTCGAGCCAGACGTTGTGGAGGGTTGATGGTCGGAACGGGTGAGGGTATCTGCCAGCGGGGAACTTGGGCTGGATTTGGTCGCGGCGCTATCAGCATCGCGCTTGTTGGAGTGAAATTCATGATTGTGTGAGTGAGCGTCTTGTCGGCAGGAGGGGTCACTGGTGTGTGTGCAGAAGTGTGTTAGCTTGAAGATTGCGATTTGATCTTCCAATCCATTGTGCACACGTGTGTATTGTTCTTTCAGCCAATCACATGGAAAGGAAAAGTATCGTCGCGAGAAAGACGATAACAGTTGTTGCGAGCCATGAGGGCTGTGATTAAACGCGTCTTGCGATGCGTCTGCACAAAATCTATGGCACCGAGTGTTACTCGATGCCGTTGTTGATGAGGAGATTCATCAACCGCTCCGTCGTATCGAATGAATTTGAATACTCCGCTTCCACAACCGCCGACTGCCAAGAATAGGTACTTGTCACGTTACGTGACAGCAGCACTCGTAGATGTCACGCGCTGATTTGTCCGCGAGTACAACTTTCCTCTGACAATTTTAGAATCGCCGCTACTGTCGACTAGCACAGAGCGAGCGCATGTGAAACTGCTACCATGAAAGACAAAGCTTCCAAGCATAGTCACAGTGAACACAGCGTACGTACCACCTCAACGCGAGCGAGAACCGCCAAACACAAAGCCTCTCAACACATCCGCAGTGAACGCAGCGCACACGTCTCGCTCCTGCCTGCGCTTGACCAGCATCACGCACTCTTTGAACACGACCAAGAACACAGTGAAAAATCCTCGTCACCGAGTGTGGCAGTCGTCTGCGGTGCGCATACAGAGCTCGGCAAATCGGTTGTGCACTACTTGCTTGGCTCCGAACAGATTGCAAGCGTCGTGGCAATAGCAGAAGTGGACTGTCGTGATTCCATACGTGTTCGCCGCAGAGATGAACATAAATTTCAACTAATCGTAGACAATCTCGATTTCATTGAACGCATTATCTCAACGCATGTCGTCGAATGTGATCTTGCCTTCTGCTGTCTGGGCTCGAGCAAGGAAGATTTTTCACATATGGGTTCATATGCTTTCCATAAGGTGAATGTAGACATTCCTTCTCGCTTCATTCGCGAAATGTTTGAGATCGGCACACTGCGTGTGGCCGTTCTATCGTGTACGGGTGCTGATTCAAAATCCAAAAGGTCTGAGTATCTACGCGTCAAGGGTGAGCTGGAGGATTTTCTGTCCGCAATACACGAAGAATCGTGTGGTTACGGACCTGTAATAACACTTTTCAAAGTACCGCGGATGCTGACTAATCTCAAAGATCAAAACGGCGTGCGTGGACATTCCATATCCAAATCACATCGTTTGAAGGAAACTGCCGCAGTGAAATTCAACTCTGGTCCCGCACATGCTATACATGTGCGTGATGTGGCAAAGGCTATGTGCTTTGACCTCATATCTAAAGTAGGAACAGACATGGAAACTGGAGTTGACGTGAGAACCCTTTTCATACGTCAAAGAATGTCCTTTATTACTCTCAAAGGCCCTGAAATCCTTGCTCTTGCTGAGGAGGCACGTACCCATGAACATTACAAACGCGAAGTTGAGATGCAGAACCGTGAAGTTGTAGAAAAGCTGTCACCGTTTAGCAAGCACAACATATTGCTTGACATTGCGGCAAAAAGCCGCCAGCGTTACCAGCAGCATGATGCCCAAGGCGATTTAGATGATGATTTCATTGATGAAGATAGTGAGACTGCCGCTGGCTCTAAAATGTCCATTATTGAACAGGTAAGAGCTGAGCATGCGCAAGCTGCGGGCCATGATTCTGCTGTGATTGGCGACTTCCGAAACAATGAGCGTAGGCGGAAACGCACAGGGCGCTCTCAGCAGGATGGAATGCATGCAAACTTTGGGAATGACTTTGATGAAAGACTGGACAGGGGCAGGGTTCAACGTGATTCTGAGCATATAGATTTCGGAGACGACTTCGCTGCTGACGAAGGCTCGCCACCGGGTGGGGTCGCAGTGGACTTTGGCACGGATTTTGATGATGAGGAAGACGTGAAAGAAGGTATGCCCCATGCGAATTTCGGCGAAGATTTCCGTAACGATGAAGTAGAAAGCGAACACACTACTGTCAGAAGTGATGGTCGCCTTGGTGGAATTGCAGAGAGAAATATACATGGCAGTGGAAGTTCTATCGCGTCTAGCGTTCAGCACATGGGGTCTGTTGAGTCCTTGGGACTTCAGATCAGTCGTCCTTTGACAAATATTGTCGACAACGGAATTCTACCCGATGTCGAAGATCATTCTCTGAGCCATACAACAGCGGGCTATTCCCAGAGTTCGAACTTACAAAGAAGGACAAATCGAACAGGTTCGGAATCATCTCATCGATCAACGGTCATCTCAGGAGCAGGGAACGTATCATCAAGGCATTCAAAAGCACCTTCGAGACATTCAGAAATTCAAAGTATTGATGGTCAGTCGTTGGAATCTCCTCATTCCCTGCCAAGAAGCCATCGCAGTTCATATCATTCATCAGTTCGAGCGTCGTCTTCTCACAGGAACGGGTATGCATCGGCGCTGAGTGATTTCGACGAGGAAGAAAGACAAAAGTTTTTCATGCGAGGTGGTAGTGAAGTTGAAGGTTCAGTGCTGAATATGGGTACACCTTCTGCGCATCTTCCAGGTACGACTGCGGGGACGCGGACATTGCACAACGATAAGAGATATTTCCGCAGAGAGAATCACCCTGCTATAATACAAGACCAGCGGGATAAAAAGAGAAGCAGTCAACACCGAGCGAAAGCAGATATGACTGCCAGACCGCACCATGTGAATAGATCTAGTGTTGCTTGGGACACGGGCGAACCACAGGGCCTTGCTAAATTTTCGACGTTTGCGGCCAAGGTGATTGCGGCGACCGACCGACCGTCTACGAGAAGGGCACATTATCAATCAAGAAGTCATGGATCGGTGTATGGATACGAGACCGACATGCGGCCTCTCGGAAACACTGCAATTTAGGTAGAGTTGTTTAGTGATGGGTTGCTACAACTTGTAGATATAAATCTTATGCATACATCCAATTATTTCATTGGCACGTGAGAAACTAGATTAACCATGATGATAACGCGCATTCGAATTGGACAAATCTAAACTTGTAGTTGCGTTCATTTCAGCAGCATTTGTGTCTCACGCTCCAGATCCTTACCTCGCATCAAACATTCAACATGCGATTGCAATAGCCATTCAGAACGCGTCTAGTTCGCATTTCGAAGCTTGATACGCACGGGAATTCCAGAATCGAGCTCCCCTCCGGGCACACTTGCTGAGCGTGGAGTTTCTACCCAACCAGTGCAAGAAATAACTTCCTCCGGCTTACAAGCCAGCGAGAACTCGAACCGACGATATAGTTCGCCCAACAACAACATCGCCTCATGCTCTGCCAGAAACTGTCCAGGACAATTCCTGGGACCTGAACTAAATGGAAGGTACGATCCGAGCGGTGCTTTTCTCCCCTCATCCAGTCCAGGCCCCCAACGATCTGGCATGAAGCGGTCCGGATTCGTCCATACATCACTTTTCTGTCCTGCAAGCATCAGCGCCACTACATGCATACCCTCTTTCAGGGCTAAACCGGAGCCTGTGAGCACCGTGTCATTGGCGGCTCGGCGAATAATAAATCCGGAAGCAGGGTGTAGACGCAATGTTTCCTTCACAACGTATTTCAAATAAGTCAACTGCTTCACGTCATCGAAAAGAAGCCGGTCGGTTGGTTTCTTATTTGCACACAATGCATCAATTTCGTTGTAAACCTTGGCTACGACGCTCGGATTGCACGCTAGTTCATAGATCGCCCAGCTGACAAGAAGTGCTGTTGTATGGAATCCAGCTGCTGCAAATACGATAACTTGTGAGATCATTTGCTCTGGCGTCTGACCATCTATAGTGATGATGGCATCAAGCAAGTCTGGTGCACGTTTTTCCTTTTCCTCTGGCGTTTCATTTTGTCTATCGGCGATGGTGCGTTCGCAGAAGGCTTTCAAGTCATCACGTGACTTGAAAAGATGCTTGCGAATTCCGAGAAAAGAAGCCATCTGTCTGAAAGGATATCCAATCATTTCCTGAATCATTTGGTCGAGAAATACGTCGACTCTGGAGCCGAGCCATAGACGCTGCTTTTGCGTTAATGAGACGCCGAATGCCACGTCGATCAGGATGCGGAAGGCTGCCGACGAGATATGGGTGTTTATGTCCACAATGTTAGACTGTGCTTTTTCGCGCGAGACGGATACACAATGTGCTAGATTTTGCGTCAGTTCGTCTACCGAAGCGCCCATTTTGTCGTGAAAAGAATCGAGCAAGGATGCATTGAAACGGTCACGCATATGACGTTTGGCGGCACGATGAAGATGCATCGGCATTGAAAATATGCTTCCGGGAGCCATGACGTTGAGCACATAGCGCATGGAGGCTGGACGTTGGAAACTATTGCTGCTGAGGATCTGTGATATGTCTGCGGGATTGCTCGTAGCGAGTATGTGATGAATCCCAAACCACATTTGGTATAGCGGTCCGTGCTTTTGGTAGAGAATTATGAAATATCGCATCAGCTTGGGAGGGTCGGTCAGCATGTTGAATACATCGCCGCCTGGCAGATAGTCGCGCAAAGTCGGGCCGGGAATGGAGGGGATTGTAAACGAATAGATGAAAGACACGAGCACGATGGCCAGTAGGAGAAAGATGGCAATGATGTAGTCCATGTTTCAACACGATAGTCGCGTTGCCAGTCTCACCGGGAGGATGACGCTGGAGGGAAAGTAGTTGTGAAGCGGAGATATTTTACTTGAGATGAATCGGGAAAGCATTACGAATCACAACAAACTATCGAGGATTGACACCAACCGCACTCGCTGATTTCGCGGCATCTGATTTGAAAATCGAATCTTGAAAACAATTCTGCCGGTATCAACACAGCTTCATGATCCGCGATAAATCGACCAATGTAGTTTTTCGGTCCGACACCGAATGGAAGATACATGCTTACTGGGACTTCACTCCCTTCATCCAGACCGCCTTCCGATGTCGAGCCTCATCGTTCCAACATGAAACGCCCACTGTCTTTCCCTGCATCTCCTTTACGAGCTGCGAGTACCATACCGACCACGTACATTCCCTTCCTCACCGCCACGTGTGACCCTCTGAGAATTGTGTCACGAATAACGCGACGAATAAAAAAAGGTGCCTGCCGGATGTAGACGCATAGTTTCTTTCAATAAATGATGCAAATGTAAGCAATTTGTAACCTCCTCATGAGAGATTGCATCGCTTGCTTTTTCGTTCTTACATAATCAGTCCACATCATTTCACACGTTAGCACCGACACGTTCGTGTCAACAGATTTCTTATACGACCTATGCGACTGCACTGGTCGAGGTGGGAAACGCGACAGCGGCAAATGTCATCACTTGAGAAATCATTTCTTCGTGCGTCTGTCTTTGTTGCATACTGATGATTACATCAAGAATGTCTGGCAAACGTGTATTCTTCTCTTGCGGTATTTCACTCTTTCTATCGGCGACTATCGTGTCGCAAACGTTTCCAGCCTCATCACAGGCCTAGAACAACCGCTTCCGAATACCAAGGAAGTAAACATCTGTCTGAATGGATAACCGATGAATTCATCCATCATTTCTTCCACAAATATGTCAATTCATGATGACAGCTGCATTCTTTCCTCCCTGTTAAGAAAACAGCCGAAAACGACGTTGGCAATCACCCGAAAAGAAGCGAGTGCAAGCAACTCAGAGATATCGATAACTGGCGTTTCTGTGCTGGAACCAGTGGCCAATGTTGATAGAACTGCAGTCATTTTATCGACTGCAGCTATCATCTTGCCTTGGAAACAAGAGAAAAATGAGTCATTGAATTGGTTACGAAGATGACGTCGTGTCATGACGTGCACATCATTATGCATGGCTAATAAATTACCTAGTACTAATGTATGTAATACATTATCCACTGCTGCTGGATTTCTACTGACAACGCCAGGTGTGCAATGTCATCTGGGTGGCTCGTTGGAAGTACTTGATGGAAACCGAACCACATTTGGAACAATTGTCCCAGTTTCTTCTAGAGCCGATGCATGTCTCTGCCAAGTCTTTTGACATCAGTCAACATGCAATACACGTCGCTACCTGGAAAATAGTCACGAAAAACAGGACTAGGAATTGAGAGACACATGTCAGTTCGTAGACCGACGTAACAAGAAAGAGGAAAATAGCGAAAACGCATGATGATATGGAATACGTCGATAGATGCTGGTGGAAAATGAATGCTCTGCAATGATTATAGCATGAATTGCATGGTGCTGATGTGGGCATGCATTAGCTTCTTTGTCCATTTGGTCGGGTACATTGTTCTACATAGTGCCGCGATCGTAGTTTACTCACGTGGTCAGACATTGAGCACACTGAGTCCGACACATACAGGATTTATTGATCAGCGTATTAGTATCGGTTATCATCATGCGACTTAGCGATACAGATATGATCTCATGTATCTGTAGTATTATAGTATCGATTACAATTTGCCCCTTACGACGTAGGGTAGAATGGCATGTAACTGTCGATACGAGCTGCCCTGGTCAGCCCTGACACTGACTGGTGATTTGCACTAGGCACATGCGCCTGGGATCGACCGAGTGACGACTCGGGAATTCACAATAAATACTCGACTCCCGGTTTGCACGAACAGACCGGGAGGGGTACCTTCGTACCGACTGTGGCCTCCTTTCAGTACCTGCTACGCGCTAGGCCGCCGCCCTGAGCTCCCGGCAGACCAGCAAACCGAGAACAAAGCGCTTTGTCTTTTAAAGACGCAAAATTGTGTGGTTTCTCAAGGGACTTCAGTGAGCGACTACATCCGCCCAAAATGGCCTCCCTAGGTGTCGTGAGTACCATCAAACATCCTGAGATTCACAGCGTGCTCTCCTCAGACCTTGTACAGTTCGAATTAGACTACAGTCGATATTTGAACCAGATCGAGGAAATAAACCTTAACAGGGCTCCGGAAACCCATATCAAGGCAATTGGACGGAAAGCATGTGTCTCATCAGAACTACTCCATTCGTTAGTAATGATGAAGAGGTTCCCGGGATGCAAAAGTGTCAAAGATGTTACCAATGCGCACATGAAGAAGTGGATTACTTCCAGAACAGCTGCGACTGAGCAGGATATCGCCCCACGTGTCACATCTGCACTCACAAATGTGCATTTTATGGTGTCGGAAGCAGATCCAGAAGGAGCAGTTCTGATGTTCTTCACCAAAGTCTACAGCGAATTAAGGAAAAACGGCGCAGATGCGACAATTACCAACGAACCTAAAGCGGTCATTAATGCGCTGCTACCGAAAATTCAGCCAGCATTCGTAAGGGAAATGATCAAATCAGAGCAGGAGTACTGGCCTGTGGAGAAGCGGTACGACCTTTATACATTTCAGCAAAAGCTCATAGAGACATCTAAGGATTATGCGAAGTACGCACCGAGGCGGAGTACAAAAGACGAGAGGCCTAGAGACATACAAGACTTCAGAGCTCGAAAACGCAATCGAGGTAATGGTTTACCACAGAGAAGTATCCCAGGGCTTTCGGACAGGCTAAAGGACGCTGCCAGGCCTGGGGACACCGAGAAGCTCACAAACCACCGTCAGGTGCCGAAAGAAAACCCTTCCAATAAGGAATGGACTACTCCATGTTTGAACAAGGAATGCACTGGCATACACCCTCTCAAGCATTGCAAATTCACATCCAAAGAAAGAAAAAATGAGCTATTTCGGAAACTGCGCAGCAGCAGAAAGAAGCTCTCGGCACTCACTGGCTGTAACTCACCCGACGGAAGGTGGAAAGCAGTCATAGAGGAGAGCGTTCAGACTACCGCTCTCGGCGATATAGGGGCAGATAGGAGTGCAATCCCGAAGCGAATATTGAGCGAGCTGAATCGAGAAGGGAAGACAGTTAATACGACCGAAATCAAGCCACCTCTACGCCTATCACTAGCCGTGAAGGTACCCGAAGAGGCTACGATTACATCAAAAGAGAAGGTAGCGCTTACAATCAGACTCAATCTGCCTTGCGGCCCACTGCGGCTCCGTCAGGTGGAATTCTTGGTGATTGAACATGATATGGATGAAGTACTTCTGGGGAGGCCACTGCTGCGATGCTTAGGGTTCGACTTGGAATCCCATCTACAGAGTGTGCGCGAGAAGTACGACAATGTCGATATCAGTGAAATGGCAACTCCTGCACAAGAACGAGCATATAATGAGTCACGGATCAGCTGTTTCAACGATTACAAGGGGTTAAAATACGAAGATATCGAGGATGACCCCATCCCGCTTCCAGAATCATTCAGCGCCTATCATAATTCTGATGCTACCACAGAAATCGATGCAGCCTTCGAGAAAATGCTCAAGGAAGCTGAAGATAATGGTATATCTCCCGAAGGCTTACGGAAGGCTTCTGAGATCCTTCAGGAATACCGCGATATTTTCCGAGTGCGACTTGGAGCGGATGCACCCGCCAAAGTTGAACCAATGAGAATCAAAATGAAATCGAATGCAAGGCAAATGAAGTGCACGCAACGACGATACGCACCTGCACAGCGCGAGTTTCTTTCGGAAACAATCAAGAAATTGGAGGAGATCGGGGCAGTGTATAGGAACTCCTCCGCTCGATGGGCAAGCCCAGCATTGGCTGTTTCTGTGGAACGATAGTTCGTTAGACGTAGTAGCTGGTACGAGCCAGTGGACACGCTGTCCTTACGAAACGAAACGAGCAGTCCACCCGCTGGTGTTTGACTGTATTGTTAGAACGGTAGAAGGTAGAGTGGTTAGCGAGTAGACACGAGCGTCACGACGCAACAATCCACGCGAGGATTACGTTAGCGAACGAGGTGGTACGTCACCGGAGGCGCTCTCAACCAAGCCCGGAGGCACTACACGCAATCAGCCTTACGTGCGGCGATGGGTAGGGAGTACGCAGCTCGACGGAGACGAAGCCTCGCTAGGCAAAACGTAAACGTAAAACGTAGAAGTCAGTCGTAGACTAGAGCCGTTGCTCGATCGTTGTATTGTCCCCTTTCCCTCCCGGCACGATGCCAATACCTATATGGCCACGATGGCATCGCTTTACAGTGTAAACACTGCTCGTAACGTCCCCGAATGGGAAAGGACCTTGTGGGTCACACGTAGGGACCCGTTGGTCCGTTGGCCGTTGCCAATACGTTCGTTGCACAAGTGTGCCGGTTGCGCGCGCGCATGCGCCAGCAATGTTCGTGCATTGCTGTCGCCGGTCGTGTCCGCCGAAATTCGAATTCCGCGGAAAACGTAAATATTTGCAATTTCGGAATTGCCACGTATACTACACAGCCCCACCCCCACACGTGGACGTCCCGGCCACACGAGGCCCGTCAGGACGCGCCTGAGACACGGGGCCGTGGTGCCTTTTCGGGTACAACTGCGGACGTGGCAGTTGTCCCGAAAAATCTCGTTTAAACGTACGCGGCCCGGTTGGCTGATCGAATCGCCACGGCGCCGGAGCGCGCGCGTGCGCTCCGGCTCTTTCGTAATCATCGAGGCCCGCCCGTTGGCATCGTACGTCAATGCCTCGCTTAGGCGTTTCCCTGCAACGAATGCAGTGTCCAATTCCACCACGCGGGTGTGCTTCAATTCAGCGCGATACGTGCGCAGGCCGCGGCCTTTTCGTGAATCTGCCAGCGGGCATTACGACAACGGTCGTCCGAAGGTTATTTAAGCCGCGGCTTAACGTGATAGCGATCGTCGCTCACCCTTCCTCTCACCATCGTCATCCAGGCCGTTGCCTTTCGTTCTTCCTTACCTTTTTCCCCCGCTGGGTACTACTACCTCCGTTCCTTTCGTTCTCTTGTTCCGTTTCGCCCGCGTGGCTCTCGTTCTCGTGCTCGTTGCACTGTTCGTCTTCGTTGCGTACGAACTGACCACGATGGTCACTACGCGTAGCACCGATACCCACACTCCGCGGCCCGCCGGCTCTGCTGGAGGTGGAGCGAGGAACCCTTCGCAGGGCGCTCCCTCCCTCGTCGGGGCCGGTGCGCCGCCAGCGACGGAAGCGTCCGTCGCGCCCGCCCCATCCGTTAGGGCGGGTCAAGCCGTTGCTTCGCAGGCCGTCGCCTCTTCGTCTCGCCCGATGGCTCCGTCTCGCCTGGTGGCTTCCGTGACGCCTGCCGAGGCTGCTAGGGCCGATGCCCCACGTGATGATGACGCAACGGCGTCCGACTCGGGGAATTCGTCACCCGTCATTCCGGCTGCCGCGGCCCCGTCGACGGGTGTAGCCGCGATGGCAGCGGCCGCTCGTTCGCGTCGTGCTGTGGCGGCGGCCCGCACGGGCGTGCCTCGTCGTGACGGCTCGCCGCGTTCTCCTCGCCAGGATCCCTCGCCGGAGGGTGGTGACCCCGTTGGGACAGTCGGCACCGCCTCACGTGGCGGTGCGGCGCTAAACGTAGGCGTCCTGACCCACGCGTGGGCTGCGTTGCCCCGCGTGGGCATTACGGATGACGATCTCGCCACGTTGGCCAGAGATCGTCTGGACGCCCGCGCGGTCGTCGACTATATGCGTTCCGCCGAGGATACGTGGGGGCGGGCAGCCGGGCGTCGTTTCGCCAACGGGCCACCGGGATCGGAACGTTACCAGATCCCGGCGTCGATACGTTGCGACCGCTCGTGGTTGCGTGACGTCAACGACGCGATCTACGTCGATCGTATGGACGCGTTCCTGTGGAAGGGGACGCCCGAGGAACCGCCGTTCATCTCGGTGGCGTCCGTCTTCGTATGTCCGCGGACACTTTCCGAAAGGCAACGTGCCGAATGGAAGACTGCTCTTTCGTTGAGCGTCATCTCCAAGAGCGTAGTGTCGTACGACGACCATTTCGCGCTCCGTCACGTGAACGCGGACGACTACCGCGTGTCGCACGCGTCGGCTCCGTGGGTCGTCCCGAGCGAGCTCTACTTCCCGCCGTTACCGGAAGTAGTAGAGGAGTTTCCGTACCCCCGTGGGTCGTCCACGTTGCTACCACGCGTGGTGCACTACTTTACCGATGCCGTGAAGGACGCGCCTGCCCCCGTGAAGGAACGTTTCCTCATGGCCGTGGATATCGAACACGCAGCGATGCTCGCATGCTCGCTGTTCGTGGAACGTCGTGTGTTCGGGCGCGCGTGCCTACTGCCGGAGTCCACGTTGGACTTCCTGGCCGACTACGAGATGCTTCGTGCAATCCCGGTGGTCGGTTCTGACACGTTCGTCTCCGTTACCAGCGCGTTGGCTGAGGCTCGCGGCGCCCTTGCGTTGGGGCCGGAGTATCGCGTTGTACGCCCGGATTACGCGACCGGGGACAACCAAGAGTTCGTCCAGGTACGAAGTGATGGGGCTTACGTGCCGCGGGTCGCTTCCCGTTCCGAACGCCGTCGTGGCAATCGTACCGGTTATTTCGGCGGCCCCGGGGGCAACGAGCGCCCCCGAGGGACGCGTTCTGGTCGTCGTGGCCAACAAAACGAAGCGCCGCGTGCGCCGGATCCTCGAGAGATCGTGCCACGCGAGGCTACGGGAGGGGGAAACGTTGCCCACGTCGGTCGTCCGGATGTGGCCACGCCGGCCGAGCGCGCGCCACGTTTCGTGAGCATGGACGACCGCGTCTCCGATGAGGATGCCCGCCGGCTTCTTGGTACGTCGATGGCCGCTCCGCCTCGTGCGGAGGGCTGGGTTATTCGTTCCCTCATCTCATCCGTGGCTCGCGCAGCCGAAGAGTTCAGGGCCCAGACGTTGGACCTGACTGCCCGCTTGGCAACGGAACGCGCGATTTCCGAGCGTCTCGCCGCGGCGACTCGTAGTTACGCGCCGCCCGTTGGCGTTCGTAATGAACCTTACGGTTACGCGAGTGGCGGCGGCTTCGGCGACCCCGTCGGGTATGGTCACGCAGCGGCGTACCTGCCACGCGACCCCGCTTCGGCGCGCCCTTCGGATACGCGCAGTCACGGGACTGCGGATCCTTACGCTAGGGATCCCGCGTCGCGTCGCGAGCGAGCCCCCGTGGTCACGCAGACCGTCGATCCGTACGCACCGGGCTTCGTTCAGCCCAGTCGCAGCCGCAGCCACGATAGCCGCGGCGAAGGCCCTGGTCCGTATGACCCTGCGGGCAAGCGTTCTCGTCGCTACTAGGTCGTTCCTAGGTTAGTTCGTAGGCCACGTCGGCTCTAGCATCGTGCTACTTCGTAAACTTCGTTTTGTTTCTTTGCGTAATCGCATGGCTCCGTTGAGCTTCGTAATTTGTGTTTGGCAGGTCGTCTGCAGCGGGGGAGGGGTAGCGTTAAGCCCCTCCCCACAATTTTTTTGTTGTGGCGTCTACCCCGTCGGGTGTCGTCAGGCTTCCGTAGCTCGTGCTTCGAGTTCGCGGCGGCGCGTGCCCGTTGGCAGGTTCGTAACACACGCAACTATTTGGCAAAGCGGCGGCTTTTCACTGCGAGTGGTACGTTAACCTCGATCGTAGAGCCCGTTGGCGTGCGTATCATTTAGTAACTAACTCGGAAATCGTTTCCGCCGTCGTTTCTAGTTTGGATAACCCCGTCGGGTGTCGAATTTCGTTGAGCATTCGAGCTCTTTGGCACGTAGCACGTCGGTGCCAATTTTAATTTTGCTCCGATGAGCTAGACGGAAAATTCGCTAAACGTCAGGCCGACTCGCGCGTGAGTTGGCTTGACTTTTCACGCCGTTGCGTGTACGCGGTAGTGCGTCGTGGTGCGTCGCGGTTCCGTTGACAACGTCTTTGCCGGCGGGCTTGGCTTTTCGTATAGCCGTTAACACCGTTAGCGCCGTCGCGCTTCACGTTCCCGCGGCTTCACGTTAGCCGGTGGTGCAATCGTTGCGCTAGTCCGCTTCGCGTGGTGGCGTCGTTCGCCGCGGCGTCCGAGGAGCGTTTCGTTATCTCATCCGTTATGTGGTGCGACGTGCACCTGGGCATACGTAATGCTCGCCCTCTACGCCGTTGCGTAATTTCGTTTATTCGACTTGCGAACCCGACGGGGACGCGATTGACGAAGTCGTTTCGCATGCCCGCGGGCGTTTGAGGCTGCTACGTGAGCCAGCCTTTCGTCGGCTCGTTGCCTTCAGCTGTGCCGTTTACGTTGGCTACCAGCTTGTACGCCGTTGCGTATTCGTATTTCGTTTCGTGCGTTCGGCCCGTAGTGTACGTCGTTATCGTTAGCGAAGTCCGCGTACCTCGCTCGTCTCCTGGCCGACGTGGCCGGTGGCGCGTGCGCCTTCGAATGCGTACGAGGTTGAAGCTTCGTTAGCTTTTATGGTTGCGACGCGGACGTGCGCGTCTTGGTCTTCGTGACCGTACGTGGTCAACCCCTTTCGGGTTTGCTCGTGCGTTTCGACTAGCCGGCGGGATTTTCGATTTCGCGCGTCATTCGTTATGCCCGCGTGGCAGGACACCGTTGTGTCGTTCCGTGGTTGCCGTACGTGGCTACCGTGTTCGGCGTCGTGCCTTACGATGGCGATTCGGTTCGCCGTCCGTCGTCGCGGCCTCGTTGGCTCGTCGTTCGCACGCTTTACTCGCGCGCTTCGTGCGCTGAGACCCGTTGGTCTAATTCGTCGGCTAACGTATAGCTTCGTTCCGCTTCGTGCGGGAAGTTTCGTAATGAGGCCGTTGCCATCTTCGCTGGGGACGCGTCCGTCCTACGTCGTTTCTCCGCCTTCCGGCGTCACGTTGCCGTTAGCTCGCGAGCTTGGCGTTGACCTCGTTGGTCGATGCGACTCGTTGTCAGCGGCTGTCCACGGGGACGTACGATGGCTCACGTGACATGCCAAAATTACGAAATTTTCGGGGCACGCGTGTCCCGAGATTTGGCCGGATTAGCGCACTGTAATCGGCCCGATTTTTCGTACCGTGCGTCCATGGCCCGCTGGCCCAAGCATAATTTTTCGCGCGAAAAATCTGACGTGTTGTCCGTCCGTGGCCCGTGGTGTCGTCACCTTTGCCCGTGGGACGGTCAACACTGTCGAGCCAGTCGTGGCTCTTCACATCGTGTGAATCGTCCGCGCGTGGACTCGTCGTCCAATCTTTCGTTGGCGCTCGTGCCTCCACCAACGTATGGTGTCGAAAACGAAAAGAGCGACGGCTCTAGCACGCATCGCGCCCCCCCAACGTAAGGGTGGACGTCCCGGCCACTCGTTGTGCCGTCGCTTCTCGTTCGTGCGGCTCGTCGCCTTCGTTTGTTGCATCGTGCAACGTCGCGCACGCGTGCGCTTAACCCGACGCTCGTGTGTGTTTTCGGGGGCCGTCGTGGCCTTTCACGTTGTTGCTCGTCGCACGCGTGCGAAGTATCGAGAGACGCTCTCTTCAGATACGTTCCGGCGGGGCTCCCACGTAGGGGTACGATACCCGACCCACTTCACGAGGAAGTCTAACGTTCCGTCCTCGTTCACGCGGTGGTTGAGTAGGTCGTCTATTACATACGCCGGACCGTCGCGGTTCTTGTCGAGGTCTGCCTCGGTGGCATCGTATGGCTCCGGCGGGGGCGCGTTCGCCGGCGTTGGCGCGTACGCAACGCGGTCCGAGTTGACACGTTCAACTACGTCTCCTCGTTGGATGACGAACGTACGTACGTCGTTACGTAGTACGCGGAACGGTCCCAACGCGTGGTTGCCGAGCTTCGTGCCCTTCGTGGTCCCGTCCGTCGGGTCGATGAATACGTATTCTCCCGCGCGGATGTTTCGATTCGAGACACGAACTCGTTTGTCGAAATTTCGTTTATAACGTGCCTGCGCGGCCTTCAGCGTTCGATACGCGTTATCCATCGTTGTGGCGAGCTCACGCACGTAAGTGGCTCGCCCTCCCCCGTCGGGTAGTTCGCGGTTCGTTACCGACGTGTGTAGCGCCAACGGTGGCGGTGGATTCGTGAGAATCAAGTCGAAGGGCGTCGTGCCCGTGCTCGAATGCACATGCGTGTTGTACGCAAACGTTAACGCCGATGCGTATCGATCCCAGTCGTTCTGGTTTTCGTTCACGTAATTGCGCAGCATCGCCAGGATCGTCCTGTTGTAGCGCTCCACCTGCCCGTTCGTTTGGGGGTGGTACGTCGACGTAAAGACGTTCGTCACGCCGATTTCGTTGCAGACGCGCTGGAAAAACTTAGCAGCGAACTGCTTTCCGTTATCGCTTATGAGCGTCCGTGGGGGTCCATACGAGAAGACCCACGCGTTGACGAACGCGCTCGCCACGTTGGCGGAATCGATATTTCGTAGAGGTACGACTCTAGTCAGCTTCGTGAAGCGGTCCGTTATAACGAGAATAAATCGGTTGCCACGCGTGGTCTTCGTCAGCGGACCTAGTATGTCGATACATAGGTCTCGCAGCGGCTCCGTAGCCGGAAATAAACGTAACGGGTTCGTCCGTTTGCGAAGCTTCACGCGGTTCTTCGCACATCCAACGCAGTTTCGTACCGTTGCGTGGATGTCGGCGGCCATCGCGGGCCAGTAGTACGTCCTCCGTAGGGTATAGTACATACGCGTTTGTCCGGGATGTCCAGCGAGGACGTGGTGGTGCGTTAACTCCAGCAGCCGCGGCCGTAACGAAGCCGGCACAACGATTTGTGTACGTTCCTCGTCGTGAGGGTTCCGGCGTCGGAGTAAGCCATCGTGGCCTTCGAAGAATGCAGCGTCCTGCGTCTCGGACTGTCGTGTCAGTATCGTTTGACAGAACGCGTCCTCGCGTTGAGCTTCGATAAGCTCGTCCCTCGTAATGGGAAGCTGAACGTCAGCTGGTGGCACGCGTGCCGAATCGTCTTCAGCAGCGCGCTGCTCGTCGAGGAAATCCGGTTCCTCGTCAAGAACGTCATCGAGCGACGCGTCGCGGTTGAACTCGAGGCCATCGTGGCCAGCCGTCGTGGCTGATGTTCGTTCATCACGAGTCTCGTTCGACGGGTCGTCGTGACCCCCGGCATTCGTCGCCTTTTTACGTACGGACGTCGTTCGTCCTCGCCCACTTCGTGTGGGTTGTCGACGACTGCGAGTCGTCACGAGGACCGCGTCCCCGTACGATGGTACGTCATCGTCGACGGGTCGACCGTCGTCATACGTAGATATCACACGTGATAAAGCGTCAGGTACCTGGTGCACGCGCCCAGGCCTGTACGTAACTTCGAAATCGAATTCGGCAACGCGTAGCCTCCATCGTAGTAGTCGTCCGGACGCGTCCGTCAACGTCATCAGCCAACGTAAGGCTTCGTGGTCCGTACGTACGGTGAACCGCTGACCCTCTACGTAGGGTCGGAGCGACGTTATCGCCCAGACGACGGAGTAACACTCGCGCTCGGTCGCCGAGTAACCACGTTCGGTTTCGTTAAGGGTCTTCGACCAGTACCCAACCGGAACCCATTCGTTGGGCTTATCTTCGTTTTGCTGCTGGAGCAACGTAGCTCCCAGCTGATACGCCGACGCGTCGGTATCGATCATGAACGGACGTCCCGCCTTTGGAAGGTGCAATACTGGTGGCGACACCAGTATTGTCTTCAACGTTTCGAACGCATTCGTTTGCGCGTCCGTTGGGTTCGTCCAATCGGGGGAAGCGTCCTTCTTCAACATCGTGTTGAGTGGCCGAGCGATCTCGGCATACGCCTTTACGAAACGGCGGTAAACGTTGGCCGCGCCCAAAAACGATCGACATTGCGTCTTGTCTCGTGGGAACGTAGCCGTACGAAAGGCTTCCTTGTTCCGAGCTGCGACGTGCAGCTTCCCTGGGGTGATCACGTGCCCCAGGTAGTCAACTCGTGGTTGAAAGAACGAGCACTTCGTGAGCTTTAACGTGACTCCCGCTGCGCGTAGCAGGGAAAGCACCTGGTCAACGTGACCCAGGTGAGACTCGAGGTCTTTCGAAAAGACGATTACGTCGTCTAAGTAAACAAGGCACGATTGCCAACGTACTCCGGAGAGGATTATGTCCAACGTCCGCTGAAACGTAGCGGGGGCATTTCGTAGCCCGAATGGCATTCGCACGTAGCGATACGTTCCCATGAAAGACGTAAACGTTGTCTTATCACGGTCCTCGGCGGAGACGGGCACTTGCCAGTAACCGGCGTTACAATCGAGTGTCGTGAAGATGGCGGCGTCGCCCAACGAATCAAGGCAGTCTTCCATACGAGGAAGTGGGTACGAATCGGCGATCGTTTCCGCGTTCAAACGCCTGTAGTCGACACAGAAGCGTAAGGATCCGTCCTTCTTCGGCACCAACACGATTGGTGACGCCCATTCGCTGGACGCGGGTTCGATAACCCCTTCGTTGAGCATCTTCGTGATCTGCTCCTCGGCTATCGTACGTAGAGCCGGACCCTGACGATAGGGCATTGAACGTATGGGCCGCGTGCCCGGTTCGAGTTCGATTCGATGCTCCGTAGCATTGATTTCGCCGAGGCGTCCGCTCGTCCACATTGACGAATGTGTCACTAGCATCTCGTGGATGCGCTTTCGTAAATCCTCGTCGTCGAGGTGCGACAAATCGATTGTCGACTGCCAATTCGTGGCGGGGTCGTTCCCCTTTTCGTTGACCAACGGGTCTGGCGTTTCGTCGCCCAACCCGTTCGTATTTGCCCGCGTCGTCGCGTCGACTAGCGGTAGGTTCAAAACCTTCGCGAGGGCTTCGCCGCCCTCACGCTTGAGTGGGACGATTCCCAACGGGGAGCGTATCGCGTACGCAATCGTTGCGCCTTTCGGCAATTCGCGGTCCTTCTTCGTGAAGTTCGACACGATAATAGAGAACGTCTCTCTCGGTCCTACGTCGACCACTCCGTTGGCTATGCGCTGCCCATGCCGGAATTGCACCGACGCTTTCGGTTCGAGGAACACGAGTCCGGTCGCATCCGTCGTCACGTTGACGGTCCGTTGCGACATCGCCGGTACACGCGTGTACTTCGTCAGACGAACCGAGAACGTTCGGCTCGGCCGATTCGCGGCCGCGTTACGCTCGCGGCGTTTCGGGTGTTCCACGTTTGGATTCGTCTCTTCCCCCTCCTCGTACGGAGTCGTCGTATCACCCTCCGCGATAATGGGTATCGTATCTCCCCGATGGAGTTCGATTGTCTGCGCTCGACAGCGTATAGCATCGACATGCTTCGTCATGAACGATGTGCCCATTATAACGGGAACAGCCAGCGTATTGGCTACGAAGAATTTTACGCGGAACAGCGAGTTCCCCAGCCTGACGCGAAGCAGGATGGCGCCTTCGATAGGCAAACGTCGCCCATTGGCGTCTCCGAGCTTCGGTAGCTCTTCGTCACGTAGACAGCGGTCAACCCAGTCGTAGGGTAGTAAACTTGTTCGTATCAAGTTGTATCCGCTGCACGTATCCATCGCGATGGTAATCGCCCTCATCACGTTGAGGTCTAGTCCTATCGTTCCGGACACGATATAGTGCTTCGAAGCAAGTAGGCACGTGTGCCCGTCGAGAACCAACGGTTCAGTCCTGACCGGCGCGCGGTCTACGTCTTCGTTGGCGGTTCGTCGCTTCACCGCATGAGCCCGTATGGCTTTTTTGCGTCGACACGCTTCGTATAAGCCGCGTGCTTGGCTTTCTCGCGTTCGGAAGCGTCGTGCTTCCGGGTAGCGCGTCTCGCTCGTCTGCGAGACTTCCTCTGCGTGTGAGGTTCGTTCGTCCCGTCGGACTGCGGTTCTTCCCCCACGTCGGGTGTAGTGTGACTCGAGTTGGCCTTCGCGGCCGTGAGCTTTTGTTGGATATAATACTAGCTACAAGCAGGATTTCAAGCTTGATAATTAGATTGCGGCTTGCAGAACATTATCTTGCTAATATTGGCTTGTAATTCCGCAACTGGTGATTGACACAGCATCGTAACGGATGGCTCTGCATTTGTGGCTCCTAATGTGCCTGTGCTATCACCGCCATTCCTTGTGATTAGCACAGAAACCATGACTACAAATAGATGAATAGATAGCCTCAGTAGAGAGAAAAGAGCATCGAGAAATAAAGATACATCAGGTTATGGGCCAGTGGCAAACGACCTCTACATCCAACTTGACTTCCGAAACAAGACACCACTGAAGCATTGTTCGGAGTTGCAATCAGAAGAGCTGTCTCGATCACTGTTGTGCACACAAGGCACACCGAATAATCTACGCAATCGTCTACAGAACAAAAATGACAAAAGACGATGATGAAAGAATACAACGATTTCAAGGACGCAGCACGGATGATTACAATCTATGGCGTCTACGTGCAGAAATCACACTGAAAGGGAAAGGCTATTGGGGGAAACTGAATAAGGAAGAATGCCCCGATGACATCAAAGACAAAGCCACTGCACTGCTCACTGCGTCACTCGGAGATGCACCCTTTAGAGTGTGCAGTGCCAAATCTAATGATCCAATGGCAATGCTCAGCCTATTGGACAAGAGATATGCTTCAGACCGTGCAGCTACACGCATATCTACATTGACAACAGTATACTCTAAGCGGTTCTCATCAAATGACAATATGAGAACATATATTGATGAATTTGAATCTCTATTCTCACAGCTTGACCGAATGGGAAGCGACGTATCCATTCCCGATACGCACAAAGGACCTCTTCTCCTGGCCAGCATGGGGCAGCAGTCCCCCCTAGAGCCAACTGTAGCCGCTCTGCGACTCAAGGAGGTAGACGAACTTACATGGGACGCAGTTACTGCGGATCTATTACAAGAATGGAAGCGAATCAAGGAGTCTAGTAGCTGTTCCAAACGAGAAAAGCACGACAGACACAAAACAGAGCAACTGAAATTCCGCTCACTGCGTGCATCACACTCCATGAAAAGTGCCCGATGTTCCTTCTGCTCGAAAACAGGACACACGTCAGATACCTGTTACTACAATCCAGAATCTGCCAAATTCAGAATATCTCCGGATGCAATCAGGAACATAAAAGGACTCAATGTGACTGACTCGGTGAAAGAAAAGAGCTCTGACAAACAGAAAAGGCACAGAATCACTTTTGGAGGCACTGCAGTGATAGAAAACAAATTCACTGCGGCGACATCATCAAAGAAAGACACTGTACAAAATCACTCTACACAAATCCTTGACACTGGAGCTTCTATTACATTGTTCAGGGACCGATACGAAGTGCATGATGATTCATACAAGCGAGGATCACAGAACACTGTAAGATTAGCAGTTGGAAACAGAGAGTCACACTGTATCGGGGAAGGAACGATACATTGTGGAAGAATTACATGCCAAACGCTCAACATGTCCATGGGCTTAATAACACATTGATATCAGTTGGTCAGTTATGCGACCAAGGGAACATCGTGATATTCACTTCTAAAGAGGCAATTGTACTCAACAGATGTCTGTTCGTACGAAACTTCACTGTCTACGAGTCCGATATTATTTCCATTGCAAGTCGAGACAAGAATAAAGGCTTGTACACTATGCTGTCGGCAGGTGACAGACAAGCATACGCAAATTTTGTCATCACAAAGAAAGGCAGCTTGGCATTATGGCACCGACGATGAGTTCATGCAAATGAACACATTTTGAGACAACTGTCGATACATGCCAATGGAGTTCCTGAAATGCGCGGAGAACTAGATGTCTGCCATCCATGTAGGACTTGGGAGAGCAACCAAAAAGGCCTTCAAGTCACAATTTAAAATTGCAAATCACGCTGGAGAGATTGTGCATCCAGATCTAGTAGGGCCACTCCCGAAAAGTCACTGCGGACGAAAGTATTTTGTCACATTTACAGATCAATTCACAAGGTACACCCATGTAATTGCATTGAACAGCAAGGGTGAAACTGCAGATGCTTTCAGAATGTATTCCAAAAGCTCACACGTTCTCAAATACTTCCCAAACGGGATCGAAAGGTTGCATACGGATGGAGGCACGGAGTATAGCTGCATTGAATCTACCGAACATACAACGACAACACCGCATACGCCACAACATAATCCCTTTTCCGAGCGCATCAATCGAACCCTTCTGGATCCCACCAGAATAATATTAGAGGAGTCTTGCATGGATGCTAACTGAACACTGATTTGGTGTATTTCGGGTGAAAATTATTTTAATCGGGGAAATTCTAAAATTGGTCAAGCATGTTGAGCATCATATCGCCGGAAAGTTGCATTGCCGCATATTGCAGTGGTAGTCATCTTATGTGTCCGGACAAATATTTGTCAAGGTATCACTGTTTCCGTTATATGTGCTTGACTGGCAGTGATTTCCAATATTTTTGTATTAATTTGGATTGTAAATTATTTATTTGATGCAAGAAGTTTTGTAAAAATTTGATGCAAGAATGACATATCATATCCTGGTGCAATCATGCTAGCCGCTGGATTTGAGCAGTTACTCTTGCATTTGAATCATCGAACGACGGTTGAGCTGGTGTCAATAAGTCGAATTGCTGCTGAAGGTATCGATTCTGGCTTGTTCCGTCCCTCCCACTTCATGTGCTCTGTGCTCTCCATGTTGAAAACGTATACACACATTCATGCATTGTTTGCCTCTGTCTACTTGCAACGCCAACACGACTTGGTCCAACGATGCGATGCGATTCAATGTCGCAGTAGCCCAAGTTGTCGCTTGCAACACGCCAACCAGCAACGACGTCTCGTTCCATCGCAGCTCTTCGACACAATGGAGACCAACGAATTGACAGAAATTGCTCTTCTGCTCGCGCTCATCTTCCTTCTCTACCTCGCCAATTTCCTCGCCGACATCGGCACCTTTGACGAAATCCAGGTTCTACGTGGCCTATTGCAACCCATCCTCGTCGCAGTATCCCAACAGCGCGCCGCGCAACCGAGTCTGTCGCCCGTCATGCTGCAAATCGCGCAGCAGGTGTGCGGCCACGGCGTGGAGGAAGGCGCCGACAGCATATTGGGCACCGATCGTCACGAGATTCAACGCGTGCGTTGCGTCGCGTCGCGTTCGCCGCGGCGAAATGATAGGCATCTACTACGCGTCCGTGCATCCATTAATGAAGAACTGCGCCGCATTACAGGGCGTCGTGATCGACGTCGGGGAGCGTCGCGTTTCAGAGGCGTCACGGGCAGAGTGGGCGAAGCGACTCGCCAGAAAGAACGCTGATTTATCAGTCCAAATCGTATCAATACCGGACATGCTGCAGATTGCGTCGAGATTTCACGGCCCTATGTCCGAGGAAATCGCCCACTGGAGGGTGTATAGAAAGTTGATCTGGAGATTACGCACGACAGGCGAGCGGTATACGCCGCATCCCATGCAGATCATGGAGTCCACATCCGTTCGCAAAAAGCGTGTCGTTTCCTTGATATCTGTCGCAGGCGAGAGTCTGGTGACGACTTTGCGACCGTCGTACATACGTATCATCTTCGTGATACTTGCTGCCATTTGCACGTGATAAGCTGTCCGAAAGACATGTCATCGGTGATAAACTGGGCAAATTGGAACATATGTACGGGAGCGAAATGAAATGGAAGGAGCACATGAAGTTACGGCAAGGATCTACATATACAACTTCCGTGTGGAGCAAAACTTCAGTCTCTTATTGCGTTAAACTATTTTATTTCAATGTCTGTCTTGCACTTACGCTATGCCCAGAGAGCTTCGGATGCTCTTGGCATCTTTCACACTGATCCTACGATCTCTCTTCAATCGTCCAAACTTTACCAAAACAGTCTGAACACCAACTTCTTGTATGTAAGGGACTGTTCTTTTCCCCATTGTTGTCATACTGGGAGAATACCTTGCTGTGAAGATATCTTTGTCGTTCGTGTTCGGTTCGTACCATTTGATTCTGAGTTTCGTTGCTGCATCATCTTCTGCTCGTTCGGATATAGAAAGAACCTCAGCTACCCAGAAGGGACATGATGGAGTAGAAGTCTTTATCGCAAGCATTTCTCCTGGACAATACTCAAATCCGATACTCGGTAGAATATTGACAAACTGATCTTCCTCCTCGATATCTCCAGCATCTTTGATACAGTTCATCTCGAATGATGTGTTCAGGTCCCAATGGAACGGATCGTCTCGGTCATTATAAATCTCATCTCTCATCTCTCGTAAAGAACGCATCACAGATGCATCAGAAATTCTTTCCTCGCTCGACTCCAGACATTTGTTCACATTGATCACGTTATCGGGGGATCGAAGTCTATTGGAAGGGGTATTCTTGAAGTTTGGCGGGAATTTGAGGAACCCGCACTCTGGAGAAGTTTCATCGAGAGGAACCCAGTCATCCTTGCAAGCTACTCGCACTGCACATTTTGTACCATACGCAGGGGCTCCATCAACAGAGATTCTCTGAACAACCCGAGCTGTTCTGGTAAACCTGAAAAAACGGTAATGGCTGAATGGTGGAACCTTAAGTAGGCAGTTTTCCAAACTGCACAGGGCGGAGAAGTTTGCGACGTGTCTCATACGTAGAACCACCGGTGTAGGATTGTAACAGAATTTCAGTTGCTCTATCATCTGTTCCATATCAAGAGCCTCGTTTGTTCGCAACCTCTGAGAAGTTCGACTGAAACATTGGTCTATATCGGAGTGAGTATGACCGATTGGAAGGAACGAAACTTGTGCTTCATCAAAAATTCCTCTGCTCACTAACGTTTCAATATATGCCATCACATATCTATTCTTATTTTCCCTCGTACAGTTGTCAAGCTGTAAGAATAGTGTTTTTGGTAGTCCTCAAGCATCGTGTTTCATTTGAAGGACTCTATGGAGTGTTTCGATTATGTGGTTACCTCCAGTTTCGAATTGTTCAGTTAGAAGCAGCAAAGTTAAATTGTTCACTGAACCATGCTCGAGTGAGCCAACTAACTTCACCTTCATTTTCTCTCCTCGAGATGACTTTGTGTCGCAGACGAAATGAGGCAACCCAAAGGCGGATTGGTCTGCACCGTCAATAACTATAGAACAGTAAGCTGTAGAGTTTCGGGCCGCCATTTTTGCCTTCATGGAATATGCTACACGTTCACGTGTGATATAATCGTAGTGCAACTTAAGCCGTTCTCTCAGTGGCCTGGCACGGCTTTCATTTAAACCACACTTGTCTAACTCAGATCTCAGAATTTCGCACTCCGAGCACTTTGTGAAGCGATGATGCTTGCGAACTTTGATATTGGAAGAGTACCGCTTCCAAATAGTCAAGAAGTAACTCTGAGATGGAGGACTTCTCAAGGATCCATCACAATCATATTCCTCATAGGATTCGAGGAATTGCTGATAAACTGCTGTCTTTCTGAATGCTGGTAAGTGCCTCTCGTCTTTGTCAGGCATCATTTGTGCGGTCGTGTCAGCAAGAGATTCCAAGAAAAGTATTATAGATGCCTTGTGTGAGAGAGTGTTACTGGGAGCCCTCGGGAGAGCTACTACAGACCGTGATGCAGGAGCAAATGAGGTACCTTTTACGCAACTCTGTAGTGTCCTAGAGAATCCGAGACCGATACGAAGGAATTCTCCGCAAACACGCTCATTGTTGAAGCGAAATGTCCCTTCTTCGATCATGAACATGGAAATTAAAGTTCTTTTTCGTTCCTCTCGGTCCATTCCCATAATTCTCTTGTATTGTTCAAATACAAAGCCGCTTGCGTCATTATCGGTAATCATCCTGAAGCACTTCAGCTTTACACAGCATTGTCTCGCCTCTTTGAACGGATTGACAGTTGATCGAGACTGCTCAAGTCTCCACTTTTTGAGAGAGCTAATGGGGGCTATACGAGGACTCCTTGTTTTCATGCTGTATCGGCGTTTTGGCAGCAACGCACTTTTCGGCTTGCATACAAGAGAAATAAATTCCTCGTTCCTGGTAGTGCTTGAATTCGAATTGTATTGAGGAAGGTTACGTAGTTGACCTCTCAGGGTACTCCGATCTTCACTGTCAGTGGAAATAGAGGAATCTTCCGAACTTTCTACATTGGAGAAGCTATAACACAAGCGAAGCCGCGCAGAAGACTGGGTGTCTAATCCTGGAGGATCATTGACGATGGCGATCGACATAGAGAGTGAAGATAAGGATGGTTCGGAAATCAACAGATGTACCCGTAGTAATTTCTGTCTTTCACGCTGACGATCTGGATATTTAGACAAGGAGAGCTGAAGAGTCATAGAGAATCTCTCCCTTTATATTCATCCAGGCTCAGATGTCTTGCTTAACTGTTCACACTAACAAATCCCATGGTCACCATGATCGATCTAAACTTAGTCTGGATGTAATGTAATTGCTCAATACATGAGCTTGAAAGAGATGAATAAATTCAGCATATGGATTCATTGGTCCGTGCATTTCGTCTCCGTATTCACGGTACATATCGCTCGATTGATCAAATCTGAGCTCGAGCTCCTTTCCCCATGATCATACGATTACGTCACGTAATAATCGTTACGATCTAGGTCAGCCATCACTTAGTTGTTTATCTGGATGTCATGAAGCAACTTTATCAGAATTTTTCTCTCCACAAAAGCGATGCACTGAAACTGAATGTAGAAGTTGGACACGTTTGGTGTCTGAATGATGACTTTTCATGCAAGCTCCCTCTCCGGAGAAATTTGCTACATGAACGGGACAAAAAATATGGGTGAGTTTGCATTCAATGGCGCCAAGTAGACTGTTTAGAAGTTATACATGTAAACGACAGTGGAGCGAAGCTTTATCTCTACGGTCAGAAATAGTACATCTTCGGCGGGAATACCGTGTACACATACTAGATTGGTACTGATTTCTTCATGTCATATTAACTCGAGACCTGGTGATGTCATCTTTCAAGCATTTTCAATATTGTCACATGGGTCTGGAAATTGACAGTTTCTTTTGCCAATGGAAAGAGGCCATTTCAGCATGGTACCGTATTTGGTGTAAGGTCTGGACTGAATTACGATTTTGGACCTATACGAGACCATTATGTTATTGTGTCCACATTCTATCTTCGAACACGAAATCATACCTGTGATTGCAACATGTGACGTGAAAGGTATTCGCTTCAGAACAGACACGTCACAGATGGCACATTTTCAATATTGGTTGATAGATCCGTTCTCGAAGCTGAAAATACATGTATTCAGAGTCACGTGTCAACTCGCGAGTTGAACAGTCTAATGATTACGTATCAAGAGTTATGTCATACGAAAATTACAGTAAAAGAGAACCGAAATCCTGTTACTGACGGTAGTTTGAGACCTTCATGGTGTCACACATCAACAATTGAACATGCCATGTTGTGCCCACAAAGTTTCTGCAACAGATTAGCTCTCTTCTGAATCCTTGATCATATGTGGATCCAGCTGAGATTGTTTCATCTGGACTGGCTTCTAGACTTCTTTGATACTCCTGCCGGGGGCATTCGAGAGCTATTATCTCGGTAAATAATTTCGATGATAAGGAGACCGCTCATGCGCTGCAATCTTAAGCACAAAACATCGAGCTCGACCAGCACATTGATTGATTGATTTAACAGCATCTTCAGGAATAAGGCGTTTATTTTCATAATACCCGGAAACGTTCAAGACGATCACAATCATAGAACGTTCAACGACTCCTAACATGGTCCGAAAGGCTGAGGGAAGAAGAAAGCCTACAAAGGAGACTACCGCGATGCAAATCAAGCAGATACAACCTTTATTTGGCGAAATGGAGGAAGGTGCTTCAATAATTCGAGTGGATCCAAGATCCTGCGTTCCGCTAACGAAAATTCGACATGTCTCTCCATCAGGCCTTGATCGTCTCGAGCATAGTTTCACCGGTGGTGCTAACAATGCTATCGTCGAAGGAGGTTTAAGTGCAGCAGGGAACAAGGCTGTTGTAGTTAAGCTTGAAGGTGCTTTCTGCAGCTACCCGAGATCATATCTCATTGAGGAGCGTGGGATGAGTATCGAGGAGTCAAAGAAGGAACTTGCAAAGTTTCCTGTGTGGTTTGGAATTGTTGATGGGCTCCATCGGCTTCTAGTCATCCAAAGACTGATGAAAAAAATTCCTGAACAATGGGCAGGCTTCAGCTGGACAGTTCTCTGTATAAGAGCATCACCCTTGGATCAGCTTCGCGCTTATGCCCGAGCTAGGAATGCTCTACAGGAAGAGTCCTACATTATAAAAACTACCGTCTTTGACATTATGAATTCTCTCTATGAAGATTCTAATACTTTGAAGCGGGACAAATGTCTAGAAGGTGATAAGCTTCCCAAGGGTTTCGTTTCTGCAGTAGCTGATTTCTACGCAGGGGGCCAGGAAGGTCAACTAGCACTCAGAGACAGCTCGCAGGGTGTGTCCTGAAACTCTCAATGGATGTCATTGAGAAGATTGGCGAGTTGGTAAACGGAGAGCATCCTGAGCTAACAAGGTCGTATGAGAAGCAAAAGGCTTCCACACAGGGTCGTTCACTAAATCCATTTCCTTCTCTTGACTGCAGAATATACAGGGATATGATATCCACCAATACTCTCAAAGGGGCGTCTGCATTCATGAATTCTTCTGAGGAAGATCAAATTAATTCCCTGTACCGTGCGCAAATGTACTGCAAGCAGAACAATTTCCGTACCATTCCAGCCGCAGTCATGCAAAAGCTTGCCGTTGCAGCAAAGGCTGCTCGGCATGAGGCAGAGAAGTTTCAAGGCTTCCTGGAATCAGACTCATGGCCGAAAGATATGGAAGTCGTCAAGAAGAATCTACTTCGTACGTCAGTTTTGGATGAAGAGGTCTTGATCAATTCTGGAAATGATGTTGACATACTTCCTTCTCTACTCAAAGTATATCAGAACTCTTTCCCATCCCAATTCAAGTGGAAAATGAAGAAATACAGGGACAAGTGCGGGAGAGATCAACAAAGACATGCTGAGCCTCAACAAACATTCAAATCTGGAAATTTACCCAGCTCCTCTGAATCTACAACACAACCGTATGCTTCAGAGAATTCAGAAGAGAAAGAAACTAGTTGTGAAAAGCAGTCAGTTGTGAATCAAGATTGCGATGCGGGACCACTATCGCATGAATCAAATGGCTTAGAACAATCTAATAAGGATCCGGAAACTCAATGTGCTCATAGAGATGGCCAAAACGACGGCCTAAAGAAGTATTCCTCTAATGAACCAATCGAAAATGAGGATGACGGGGAGAAAATTTTGCGTGAACTGTCCACTGCAGATCCTACTTCTCGGCCTCTCACTCAAACATCAGAGAGACTCGATACTGGTGGTGCAGCAGAAAAGAATGATGGGATTTCCGTTTTTCGATCCCAGAACATAAGTTGCTATCAAATGTCCTGGCAACACTACCGCAATACAGTTGTATCAGAGGAACACAAGTTCGACTTGGTACTTACTGACCCCCCCTACATGTTAAAACCGAACTCTTCCAACACAGGTGCCAATTATACGGACTATATCGATGATGCAGAGATGGAAGCTTTTGTACAGTTCACGAGAAGAATGGTTAAGCCAGGTGGATATGTTGTCATTTTCTCTTCATTTCATTTGCTACCAGGTGGTTTAATGCTTTCCGTACAACTGATATGTGTGTAATGCAACATCCCCTGACCTTTGTCAAAGAGAGCTCTGGATTGCAACGGACAAGAAATAACACATTCCCCCAAAATGCTGTAGACTTTGCACTTGTGGGCAGATGTTCCGGGCAGCACCCTTCTGGGTTTAAAGCAAACCTCCAGTCGCAGTACTGTCTTCTCAGAAGTTCCCACAAACGCAAGTTCAACGTTATTGATAATATTCCGATTGTTAGGAACAAGCTGACCTACCCGAGCAGTAGAGCTCGCGTGCGAGTGGAGGAGAAAAACCCTTTCTTTTTGGCTGAGATCATGACTACATTTGCTCCCGAAGGGGGGAATGTCCTGGACACCTATGCAGGTACAATGAGTACTGGTATTGCCTGTCTGGCGACAAGACGATCATGTACGCTTGTGGAACAGAGTAGGGATTGTTTTATTCTAGCAAGAGATCGATTAATGAGGTGCGCGAAGGACATGAAGAACACTTCACAAACCTCACGAAACACAAGGTCTAGATCAATGGAAATTGGGGAGTTACAGTCCGAAACTAAAAGTTTTCTGTCTAGGTTTGGATCCAGCTCATGCAGCCCAGATACCGATGCACTTGACGAAGAGCACAGCGAGGAAAACGATAATACAGAATGGAGACTACGAAGGGTATTCGTACGGACCGATTAGACTCACGAAATTTATCACGACTACGAGCGAAGGATTCGGATCCAAAAAGTGTCATTGAAAGTCTCGATAATAGGGAACAATTCGAAGTACCCAAAACACGCCAATGTTCTCCTTCCATACCACGAGAATCCGTAGTTTGTGCATCAAGAGAGTTCTGCATTCTCGCAGATAATGCTGATGCACAACGACCGGAGCGTCTCCTTTCAGTCTGTACGAAGTGCTCCAAAAAAGTCCACGATCTATGCAGCCGGGAGAGACTGATCAAAGAATCTGCGCCGTATGTTCTCAAGAAAAATCGAAGACTGACTAGCTCGGCAGTAATCACCAGGTTCCAAATTTTCAATAAGGCTGCATACACTGAAAGTCTGGATAGGAGATTGGGCACATCAATTACTTCTTTGAAACTAGGATGAATGCCTAGCTTCTCTTCCTGGAGTTTTCCTGCAGATGTAGATAGATCTGCTGACTCCTAAAAATGATTACAAACAGAAAAGGCAGAAAACTGTGCGGTGGTATCTCTACCATTTCAGATATACGGCCGTAAATCCTGATGGAAATCTCTCGATGTATTCACATATCATTCGGTAACGAGTTTTTTTATTGGTCCTCTCCCAGTAGAACGAGCAAATCGCGCTCCGCATGTCCCAAGCTGTGACACCGATATCCTGACACGGGCACTGGCATTGCATCCGAAGCACCTATAAACAAACACAACATGGACGCGACAGCAGCAGCCATCGATAAAGTCCCGCTTGATCTGCATGGGATGCGGCGTATACCGCTCGCCTGTCGTGCGTAATCTCCAGATCAACTTTCTATACACCCTCCAGTGGGCGATTTCCTCGGACATAGGGCCGTGAAATCTCGACGCAATCTGCAGCATGTCCGGTATTGATACGATTTGGACTGATAAATCAGCGTTCTTTCTGGCGAGTCGCTTCGCCCACTCTGCCCGTGACGCCTCTGAAACGCGACGCTCCCCGACGTCGATCACGACGCCCTGTAATGCGGCGCAGTTCTTCATTAATGGATGCACGGACGCGTAGTAGATGCCTATCATTTCGCCGCGGCGAACGCGACGCGACGCAACGCACGCGTTGAATCTCGTGACGATCGGTGCCCAATATGCTGTCGGCGCCTTCCTCCACGCCGTGGCCGCACACCTGCTGCGCGATTTGCAGCATGACGGGCGACAGACTCGGTTGCGCGGCGCGCTGTTGGGATACTGCGACGAGGATGGGTTGCAATAGGCCACGTAGAACCTGGATTTCGTCAAAGGTGCCGATGTCGGCGAGGAAATTGGCGAGGTAGAGAAGGAAGATGAGCGCGAGCAGAAGAGCAATTTCTGTCAATTCGTTGGTCTCCATTGTGTCGAAGAGCTGCGATGGAACGAGACGTCGTTGCTGGTTGGCGTGTTGCAAGCGACAACTTGGGCTACTGCGACATTGAATCGCATCGCATCGTTGGACCAAGTCGTGTTGGCGTTGCAAGTAGACAGAGGCAAACAATGCATGAATGTGTGTATACGTTTTCAACATGGAGAGCACAGAGCACATGAAGTGGGAGGGACGGAACAAGCCAGAATCGATACCTTCAGCAGCAATTCGACTTATTGACACCAGCTCAACCGTCGTTCGATGATTCAAATGCAAGAGTAACTGCTCAAATCCAGCGGCTAGCATGATTGCACAGGATATGATATGTCATTCTTGCATCAAATTTTTACAAAACTTCTTGCATCAAATAAATAATTTACAATCCAAATTAATACAAAAATATTGGAAATCACTGCCAGTCAAGCACATATAACGGAAACAGTGATACCTTGACAAATATTTTGTCCGGGACACATAAGATGACTACCACTGCAATATGCGGCAATGCAACTTTCCGGCGATATGATGCTCAACATGCTTGACCAATTTTAGAATTTCCCCGATTAAAATAATTTTCACCCGAAATACACCAAATCAGTGTTACTGCTGGGAATGGGCACTCGATCACGTCGTATATGTCAAAAACCGTCTTCCACACTCATTTATTGCACTACGGTGTTGAAAAGGGGGCCTCAGACAGTACGGTGAGACAGTGATTTTTACTGTCTGAGACAGTAAAAATCACTATGCGGCAAATGAAAATTAATGCCACACTTGGAGACAGTGATTTGCACTGTCTGGCAGACAGTACGGAACACTGTCTGCAGACAGTAAAAAACACTGTCTCACCGTACTGTCTGAGGCAGTGAATGGAGACAGTAAAAATTAATGATTTATTCAATAGTTGGATATGATGTAATTTACTGTACTGGGCAGTGTTGGCGGATAGTGTTTTGTATTGGCCAAGGCAACATGGCCGGATAGTGAAATACGCTGCCTGGGACAATAGATGGAACCAACACGGTGCACTGTCCTGGGCAGTACCTGGAGACAGTGATTTTCACTGTCCTGGGCAGTACCTGTAGACAGTACTTTGTGCTGCCCTGGGCAGCACCTGTAGACAGTACTTTGTGCTGCCCTGGGCAGTACCTGTAGACAGTATTTCGTGCTGCCCTGGGCAGCACCTGGAGACAGTATTTCGTGCTGCCCTGGGCAGCACCTGGAGACAGTAAAAGTAGTGTCCTGATATAGTAAAATTCGGTGTCTGAGAGTGGTGGATGAGATGGAGCGTCACGCTGTCGTGGGCATCTTTTTGGGGTAGAGGAAGGCAGTTCTAGCGCTATGAGGATGGGGCATGGACGGTATTCATATGGAATGGACAGAATAGTACGGCTAGGAATTTTTATTTCGTAGTGACTATGAGCTAGCGAGAGGTATACGCGGTAGGATAGGTAGCAATCTAAGAGGGTGCGAAATGGGAAGCTTCACTCTGGATTTGTTTATTTGCGCAGGCTACATGTAGGACTTAACTGGCGCTTAGACGTAATGACTTAGGTAGTCGTCCAAACGTCTCGAGTAGTCGCCGGAGAGGCGGCTTCGCACTCCTGGCCTTTGTTAACCCGAAGCGGTAAAGCGTAGTCGCACTGCCGACGACCGTCCACTGGCCTCGACTCGGTAGGTGGTAGAGCGGTTTGAATCGGAAGGATCTTGATCACCCTTAGAGGAAAATCCACCAGGGCGACACACGAGCCAACGGTGGTTAGGTCGGATCACGGAAACAGGCGGGCGTTTTAGCGGTTAGTCAACTCAGAACGGACGGCGCGACACACAGTGTATGTCGGTTCCGGGCACTCACGCTTAGACGAAACCGTTGACCTTGATCAGCCTCACACGCGTAGACGTCGTGTTGGCGTTCCGTGGCAACCCGGGGACCACGGTACGTTACGCACCCACGCCGTGATGCGGAACGGAACAATCCCTAAGACGGAAACGATTGATACGAGTGTCGTAAACGGTGCGTCACCTCCAGGGTTAACTTGGATCGGTACCTTAGAGGGGGTTTGTTACCTTTTACTCATTGGAGAAGGGTCACTACTTGTAATTGCGCACCGGGCCGAGTGGTCCGTTCCGAGGGCCCAGTGGGGCGGGCCGCGCCGGCGGCCGCGGTGGTCCTATACTACGTGTACAGGTATCAGTCGTTCTACACGTGGCGCATATCACGCTCGCATGAGGCGACACGTGTGTGTCGCCACGTCATCGCGTCTCGGTAGCTTCTTTTGCTCCTACAGCCAAGTAGCCGATCGGCTTTTCGGATAGTCGCAAATGCCCCGCCTGTCTCGAGTATTTGTCTCACATTCCCCTTTCCAGTCTTCGAGCCCCTGCGAGTGCTTGCCATCTCTTGCCCGTACACTGTCTGCTTCTCTTAGCAGGTTCCTGGCTACCAAGCTTCCCTGCATCTGGCCGGATAAAAACCCCACGGTATGGGGAAACCTTGGCAGATTCCCTAATTTGTCGTTTCGGGAGCTCGGATGACTTTCCCAGGATGTGGTCCGGGAGAGTCCTGGTAGAGCTACTCGATGTGGCGGGCGCCAATGCGTTATACTGCGTGGAGCTGGCAGTACGATTTTTTCGATTACGAATGGGGGTAATCAGTTTCTCACTTCCTATCCACAAAGGATAATGGCGTTCAGACCCCTTTGTCCGTTTTCGCTCGCGTCCACAGTAGAAGCCTCTCTCTCGCTTGACGAGATCGTCGTGTGGACCTCTCTCAATGACCTTCCTCGTTGAGTGCAGGAGATTCTGTCAGGGTTCCTCACTATACTGAAGCGATGGTTATTGTAGTTCGGTTCTCGGATGCTTTTTCGAGAGCATCTTGTTTGATTTTCCCGCTGGCGGTGGATGCGTCCAATAACAGGATTTTGGGGTTGCAAACAAGTGCACGGGAAATACAAATACGTTGCCTTCGTCCCTCACTGAGCATTGCACGGGTGCAACGCGCGGCCGCGCTCTCCAAGCATATAGTCATAGCCCTCAAGTAGTCGGGTGGTGAACGTATGCGCATTGGCTATTTTATCAGCGGTAATGATTTCATCTCCAGTCACCTCGCGTGCTTTGGCAACCATCGTACCCGTTTCTGGATCTGCATCGTCGAAATACATTTTGCATCGATCCCGACCATATCAACTGCACAAGTATCATGTTAAAACGATGCCAAACCGACGAAAGCAACGCCGTGCAATCGTTGGCCAGCGTGCAAGCACCATGTTTTCCATCGCGGAAAGACTGCAGCCGTACCGTTGTCCCGGCGACAATCTGCGCGTCGCAACCGACATGTACGCCGCCGAGCAATTGTACGAGCGCTGTGTCGAGGAGCTTCTGCTCCTAGAACCATATCGGAGCCATGTATCGTCTCGCAACCATTCTACGCGTCTCCGATAACATGCACGACGGCAGACGCGCCATGCAACTGTTCCAATGCTGCGTCGTCGAAGGCAACCATCCCGGCGTCATGTTCGATCTGGCACGCATGTATTCCGACGGTAAGTTCTGCGAGCAGGATTTCGTACGAGCCGTCGATCTGTATCAACGCGCCATACAACTAGGCAATGACGCGTGCGCGATTGTCTAGCTGGCAATGATCTACGACGTCGGCGAGAAAGAGGTTCCAATGGACGCCTTGCGCGCGATGAACTACTATCAAATGAGCATTGACGTTGGCCAACGTCTGGAGGCAATGTTCTGGCTCGCTTGATTACTCATCTCTGATGTCATGCGGCCGAAACGCGATGTGTCGCGCGAAAAGCGTCTGTGCACCATGTATGTCGAGTGATGTGAGGAGCCGACGCCGATTATCGAAATATGCAACGAGTTGATGTACGGATCGTCCAATCTCCCACGAGACGCGGCACTAGCTGCGTGCTTGGTACAGACATGCGCGGAACGATGGGACGACTGCGATGCAATAATACCACTTGCGGAAATCCTTCTGAGCGGCGCTCGGTGTCGCGAGAGACGCCGCGTGTGTGATGCGTCTGTGTGAACGAACCGCCAGCGTTCGCTGAGAGTATTTACTATCAACGGCTGTGTTGGCGCACAAAATCGCCTATGGAACTTCGCAGATTCAGGCCAATGTGCAACTCGCTGTGTATCTGTGTCAGATGAGGAAGCGTTCTTTTCGACCACTGCCGCCCCTCCAACCCTTTCCCAATTTTGCAGGGTATAGTTGCCCTCAGTGACCAGGATTTTTGAAGTCTCGCGTAACAGTAAATTGCAATTGGCGACGAATTATCAAACACAATCCTTTGAGGTTTCTTGAACACGAATTCCGCATAAAACTTGAGTAGAACGTTGGTGATCTCAGGTACACCAGCTTCTGAAAACACTTCACAAGTCTTCAAAAGAACATGTGAGTGCGCGGATTACAGCCAGTCGAAAAACAGCGAGTACGTTTTCCTGCTCAATATAGTGGGAACAACACCTCTCAAACCTCGCAATACGCCTATGACAGCACTTGTAACTGGCGGGTCGCTGCGGAATGCGTCTTTGTTCGGGAATCCTACAAATATTTCCAGTTTTCGTCGCAACGGTTCCATGAAGCGTGTAAACTCAAGTTCCGAGTCTAAATTGGCTTTCGCTGCTTCTTCGCCGAGTTGTATGCATTCCTTGAGTGACTTGCCGGCGCCAAACTTGATCGTTACAGAATCCGTATCTCCATAAATCACAGTTACTGCTTTGCACCTTTTCTCGACTTCTTCCTTAGCTGTCGCTCCAGGGCAGATTTGAGGGCGCGCGGTGTGACGCCCGGTAACCCTGGACGGTAAAAGTAGTGCTAGAGATAATGAAAACGCCACAAGACGCTGTTTCCACGTTCTGTAACGCCGAACAAGTGAATGATAGCAGCACCGTTAGCGTCGACGGCACTAGAAACGGAGGAATCCATTTGCCTGACTACGAGAGGATCTGTGTGCGAATCTCGCGCAGGGCAGTGCGGACGATGTCAACCGTCTTTATCGGGTAGTGGCGCGGCGATTAGGTCTGGTTTAGGTCGGGCATTTCTGGTTCTGTCTGCGGTTCTTCACATTCATTTCGTGCTCTGCTTCTGCCAGCATAATGAGATCATCGTCATCAGGAATGTCTTCCATTTTTACGTGCTTCTCTGGTTCGAGCTTCTTTGATAACTTTACGATCGTTGGCATGCATCAATAGCAAGTGACCAACACGATCCTTCTTACCTTTCACAGTATTTGGGAAAAAGTCACCCGTATTCAGCACACCAACGTAGGTCCGAGTGAACGTGAGTGCACTGACCAATGGATCGGTTGCAATCTTGAAAGCCAACGCAGAGATCGGCTCATCATCAGATGATTTGCGAACAATTTCCTCACCAGATCCAGCATCCATACCCTGGATAGCGACAACATCAAGCTGACTGGGCATGAAATCGACGGTGGCGTCCAAAAGTGGCTGCACACCCTTATTCTTGAATGCCGTTCCGCACACCACTGGAACAAATGCGCAGTTCATCGTCCCCTTTCGGATACTCGCCTTCACCATATCTGTAGTGATTTCTTCACCCTCCGGATAGGCATTGAGAATGTCATCGTCGTGTTCGACAGCAAGTTCTACAAGCTGTTCACGATACTCAACATCTTTTTCCTTCGAATTCTCCGGAATTTCGTCCTATTAACACCTGGCACAAGGGCTCTCCTCCTTCATATCCTCTTCGTACCGGCCCGTATGCGCAATTTCCGGTGACGTAAACGCGGCGTATGGAATCAACAGATTTGACATCTTGTCCTTTCCGAGGAACAGAGCGTTGCGAATCACCATTCTCGCCATGAAATCGGCAGCATGTGTAAACTTGAACATGCTGCCGCAGTTTCCAACGCAATAGATTCGCGTGTTGCTAGTTTGAAGCATGTCGTTGACCTTGAGCCCACTTTTGAGATCTTATTCCACCCCGGCGGTCTCGAGATCCAAATTACCCTTTCCTATACACAGCTCACATAATTGTCTTCCATTATCGCAGGCTAATTGTTATCTACAATCCCAAGCGGGGCATCACCACATAGTCGCATTGGTCGGCATGGGCGGTTGTGGCAAACAACATGTCTCAAACAGCTTGCTCGTCTGCCTCAAATCTGCTCTCAGTTTCAACACGGCATCTGGTTCATTCAGCTCGGACAGGGCGCCACCGTACAATCTCTTCTCCGTCGATTCCGTGCACTAGTCTAGCGCACCTTCCCACGCTGGTTTCCACATTTTGAACAAATGTACGCGTCGGGGGAGCAGCACGAAACCCTGCTTATCGACCTGGTAGACCTTCTATCAGCCAAGCATTTTCTCGTCATTTTCGAAATGTCGCCGATGACCGAAACTGCGTTTACAAACTCGTGGCCAAGTTCTGCTCGCAGGTGTGCTCATTACGAAAAAATCGTTTCAAAGTTCTCACACCTACCAGATCCGTTCAAGTCATTCCACTAACATCAGAAAGGTGACCAAAGGGTAGATGGCATTCAACGACATCACCCTTACCATCTTCAGGGCCTGTTGAGTCATTAGCATCAGAAATTTCTGTGTCTTCATCTACGGGATCCACGATCTCAGCAGAGGACCTACTGGATGAAACTGAAACAATGAAATGCTTGCAAGAAGAGTCACTCCCGTCAACTTGCCTTGCACAAGATTGGCAAGTTTGAAACGCGTATCCGATTCTAACAGATTCAGAGACGTCTTGATGGAAGAAAGGCGCATTGAAAGCACAATGCGACGGTGCTTCGAGTCGACACTCAGAACTTTGACATTCACAGTTTGACCAAAGGGATAAACCGATTCAATGTCTGCGCGAGTATATTCTGAGGACGATTTCTTCAAGTCCATGCATAGTTCAGCAGTTGGAACAAGCCCAACCACTCTGTTGCAAAACTCTACGAGCACATTGCCCTTTCCTGTAACTGCACAGACAGAACCCGCAAACACCAGTTCTTTCTGGTTCTCGCTTTGCGGTCCTTCAGTTGGTTTAGACGCTATTTCAGCATCCTCGTATGATGTGAGCAAAGGAACTTTGGGGACACTAATGATTTCTTAGCCGAAAGATAAGCTTTGCCTCGTGATGGGTTGAGCGATAATACCCGACAGCGAATTATAGCACCTATGGAAAACGATGCGTGTTTCGACAAGCGCTTCATAGGAATAGGAACATCTGAAATGTGAATGGATCCTATCATTCCAACCATATGCGGATCACCATCGATGGCAAGAACTAGAGAGCCAATGGAGCTGTGCGTCGTTATCTTACAATCGTAGAGGGCACCAATCTCCACTTCATCGAGGGTAAGCGCCTTTCGAGCTAAGACACTTGAACGCAAATCGACATTGATGATACCATCGAAACGAGAAATTGAAACGATGCGCGCACCAGTTGTAATAATCATGTCTTTGTGATATTTGGACTTGATCTGGATTCCAGCTGAGTCGGAAACTCGGCTGATATGTGCAAAGAAGGGGACATTTAGCTCCAAGTCACCATCAGTTGGTTGAGCGACGTCCTCCATAATCTGGTCTTCATCTGCTGCTTCCTTATCATTTTCGTCGGCATCGCTGTATGGCAAATAACTTAGAGTGAGCCCAAAGCCTGGTTTCACGTTGTCAACCTTCAAAGACTTCATGATAGTACCGATTCTCCATCCATTCGGCATAGATCGCAGGATATTCCTGTGCACAAGGCCAGGAAGCAGAGTTGCAATGATGCGTTTCTGCACAGGGTAAACACTGAGGAATCGCGTTAGAATTGACTTGCCGACTGTGACCTCCCAAGAACCATCTTTTGAACGAGGTACATGCGCCGCGTCTACTGCGATTGAAAATAAACCGAAAGCTTTCAGGGCCACACCTCCCGGCCCTTCATCCATGACTCTTGCCTTTACAAGCACACCTGCACGGAGCTGCTGGTAGCTGAGACCTTCAGTGAGTTCCACTCGCGCTGCAAGTACTGATTTGGGATGTGCAGTCACACGGACTGCTGCTGAATAGTTACTCCTCCGCTTCTATGGAAGAGATAGATCGCGTTCGACGACCACCTCAATCGGATGACCTGGGCGCAATTTGTGATCGTCATCGTCGTCTGACAAGTCGTCGGAAGCTCGGTGAAAGTTTTCAAACGGAAGAAAGCCCGAATGGACAATACTTGGACCGAAAGAAAGAACATAACCGTGATCTTCCACCGATTTCACAGCAGCATACACTGGGAAACCTTTCTGAAGCACGCTGCCATTGGTCATACTTATGTTTACCAATTCTGGTTTGAGCGAGACGCGAAGTATCTTCCTGCCATTTTCATTCTGCTCTATATCCATTACAGTTGCGCGAACCATTTGACCGATAGAGAGAACCCGCCACAACGGAGAGATGCGGTTATCATCGTCGTCATTTTCGTCTGCAGTGGTGCTGTCATTGTCAGAGTCAGAATCACTGACGTCACGTTCAATCGCTCTGGCAACAGCGTCGCGATGCGTATTAGTGTTTGGAACGTCAACGAGAAGTTCGTCGGGGTCTGCTACAGCGCGCAGTCCGGATGGTAGTGCCAAATCGATCGAGGAACTGTTCGCGCTCGTAACGAGAGCTATCAATGTCATACCGAGCGAGACTCGCGATATAATAAGGGATGCGCCATTCTGAGTAACTTTTGATGTATCAGACAGACGCACATCATCAGTATCGTCTGGTCGACGTTGTCGCTTCTTTTCGGGTCCGAATAGGATTTCACCATCGCGCTTTCGTACGCGAGGCGTCGAGCCCTTTCCCGCACCGCGAGGGAACAAATCGCTTTCCAGAAAGGTGTCTCGTTTGGCGACCATGATTGCGATGATGCAGACGATCGAGAGCGCCAGCCGCGCGGTGAGTGCATGTGCGCGAGTGGCTGTGAAGGTAAAACGTAGCTTGGAGATGACGGGTTATGGATTCACACGAGTTGGATGACGTGATGCGGTCGACAAGCGATACGGGCGTTACAGTTGCGAACGCAAAACGACCAAAATAAAACAAAAACAAAAATGCGGAGTCTATCCAATCACCGACCAGCTCTAAAGTGCTCCAGTCTGAGGATCAAAACACTAGGGCAGTGCGGTATCAAATAGGCGATGCGGAGCGCGTGACACGAGACGGATCTGGAGAGAGAGGAAGAAATCAATTACAGAGACATTAAACGGAGCATCTGACAGCAGTTTTCTGGCGTCGACCACCAGAATGGAGCAGATCAAACTTCGTTTGAATGTTTCTTCACTTCTCGGCATCGGGGAAGCAAAAGCGGCGACTTACCCGACGGTCATAAGAATGACTTAAAAGTGGGGCACCAGCGGTTTCTTCCTTGGCAGGTGACTCTGCCTATTACGCCTCTGTCATCGTCGAAACGAGAGAAAACCCAACTTTTCGCTTATTCTCGCCTCGCAATTTTTGGCGCGACTTTTCTTGATTACGCTTTTTGCGGCGAAAGCGAGCCACAAATGCCGGCGGGATGCTAGCTGCGGGTTCCCAGGTATCATCAGCTTTCGTGTAACCGTACCACCGCACCTTGAACAGGGTTTCACCTTGTTCCCCCTTTCTCTCTTCCAAGAGCCTCTCTATCGGATATTCAGTTTCTGAGCGACGGCTTCCGCTGCGTCCCGTAGGGGCCTTACTAACACCTTTTGTGGGCCGCGAAGTCCTCTTTTGCGACTTGCCTGTGCGAGCGCTCCGGCGCAACGGTGTGTTCTGTCGCACAATATTCCGAGGGCTTCGCCGTGCGCTGCCTTCTTCGTGTTTGTTGGCCTGCGAACGCTCGAGTTCGGAGCTCAAGTTACCCTTCGAGGTTTTGGACAATTCTTCCCCCATTGTGGTCAAAGATGGACATGTAGGGATAGGTACTTCCGCAATCTCCTTATCCATTATGGTGTCTCGTTCGGCTCGGCTGTTCACCCGCGACGCTCCCAAGGTGGTAAAATGCTGGTGATCTCCCGAGCCCATAGAAAAGTCATTTGGGCCCTCCGCTTTGTTCAAGCCTTTTGGGCTCAGTTCTTCGTGAGTAATGCCATTTGGGCCATGGTAGATATCCACAGCGCTCTTCGGTTTCTTGTCCGCCTCATTCCTTGTGGGATTCGTTACCTCGTCCCTTTCAGGCTTCGTAACCATTGCGTCTGTAAGGGGATTCGGGGCTGGCCTCACGCGGTCGGAACTGACCCGTTCCGGGATATCGTCTATGAGAATGTCCAACGTATGACCGTTGTTGGTTATTACCGGATATGGCCCGAATGACTGGAAGTCCAGTTTGTTGCGAGCACGTCCCAGAATAGTTATCTCCTGCGAGGTTCCTTTCAGGTCTAGATACACTTGATCCCCTGCGCGTAAATTTCGATTGGGTGAGCGGACCTTTTTGTCGAAGTCCTTCTTGTAGCGCTCCTGAGCCTTGTTCAGAGAGCGATTTGCTTTTGCCAGCATCGTTCCGAAACGCCCCCTCCAGGTTTCTCTCGTCCAAGCGTTGCGGTCCTCCTCCAATTGGAGGTCCTCCACACCCAGACTCGGTGGGGCTCGTGTTAGCGTCAACTCGAAGGGAGTAGTATTTGTTGCCCGATGAACGCATCGGTTGTACGCATATGCGAGCATAGCGAGATACTCGTCCCAGTTTTTCTGATCTTCTGAAACGTAATGTCGTAACATTGATGCGAGCGTGCGGTTAAACCGCTCTACCTGCCCGTTTGTCTGCGGGTGGTAGGTAGTCGTGGTTATCGGCTTGATGTTCAGCATGCGACACATGTCTAAAAATAGTTTAGACGTGAACTGCGGGCCGTTATCGGATAAAATGGATTTCGGCGCTCCGTATACAAACACCCATTCCTCCACAAAGGCTTTCGCCACTAGATGAGACTTGATGGACGCCATCGGTACCAGGCGACACAATTTCGAGAATCGGTCCATTATGACAAGGACGTGTAATCTTCCCTTTGTAGTCCTAGGGAGCGGTCCTAGTATGTCAATTGCGATCTCCTCTAAGGGATACGTCGCTGGAAATAACTGCAGCGGATTGGTATGACGCGACAATTGGACACGGTCTTTTGCGCAGGTCTTGCAACCCCTCACTGTCGCATACACGTCAACGATCATTGACGGCCAATAGAGGTTTTGCTTAAGGGTTTCGTACGTTCGCCGTATCCCAGGGTGTCCTGCAATGGCCGAAAAATGGTATGCCTTGAGTAAGCGAGGGCGAAGTGTTTCTGGGACCACGACTTGAACGCTTCGGGTCCTCGGGTGGGTGCGAACCAGCACCCCTTCTGTCGTCAAAGCGTATTCGGTTCGTTCTCCCCGTTCCATCCTTCCCTGGATGGTCTGGCATAGGTCGTCTCTGCTTTGCTCGACTACCCATTCGTCGCGTGAAATAGCGATTGGTAGGGCCTCTGTGAGATTTACAAAACACGGAACGGATTCACGCAACAGTGCGGGATACATCTCTTCTCCCCATTCTTCGCTGTTGGACGCACCTGCGTCCAACTGCTCGTCGATCAGGAAGGTTGGAATCTCCTCTTCGATGGGGTACTTATCCGTTCCGGTTGTCCGTAAGCGCGAGAGTGAGTCGGGGACTACATTCTTGACGCCTGGACGGTATTCGATGTCAAAGTCGAATTCGGCTAGGCGTAACCTCCATCGAGCGAGCCTCCCCTCTGAGGGGGTGATAGATAGGATCCACGTCAGGGCGTTGTGATCCGTTCTGACGGTGAACCTTGTCCCCTCGAGGTACGGGCGCAGTAGTGATATGGCCCAGAATACCGCCAGACACTCCTTCTCCGTTGTAGAGTATCTTCTTTGCGCGTCATTCATGGTTTTACTCCAGTAACCAACCGGGTGGAGAACCTTGTCTTCTTGCTCCTGGAGTAGCGCGCAACCCAACTGGTAATCCGAAGCATCCACGTCGAGGGTGTAATGCATTCCCGGTTTCGGTAAACATAGTATCGGCGGGGATATTAGCGCTTCCTTCAGTGCGTTGAACGCACATTGCTGTTCGACCGATGGGACCCCTAGGCTAGTTGGAGCTCCCTTCTTCAGCAATTCTGTCAGCGGGGCGGCGAGTTTAGCGAAAGACTTCACGAATCTGCGATATACATTACAAGAACCCAGGAAACTTCTCAGTTGAGTCTGCGTGGTGGGGTACTCTGCCCCTTGTATCGCATTCAAGCCCTGTGACAAGACTTCTAGGCGTCCGGGTCGGATGCGATGGCCTAGGTAGTCGACCTTGCGCCTGAAGAATTCGCTCTTCTTGAACTTCAAGGTCACTCCCGCTTTTCGTAATATCGTTAGTATCTCGTCTACATGAGTCAGGTGCTCTTCCTCTGAGCGGGAGAAGATGATAACATCATCCAGATAGACCAAACAAAAGCGCCATTTTACCGCCGAGAGCAGTATATCCAGCGCTCTTTGGAAGGTCGCAGGTGCGTTAGTTAGTCCGAAAGGCATTCGGAGGAACTGGTAGGACCCAACGTGGGCCGTGAAGGTAGTCTTCTCACGGTCTTCCGGCGCGACAGGGATTTGCCAATAGCCGCTATTGCAATCCAAGGTTGTGAAAATGCATGCTTCTCCAAGCGAATCGATGCAGTCATCCATCCGGGGTATGGGGTATGCATCTTTCACCGTAACGGAGTTTAGTTTCCGGTAATCGACGCAAAAGCGGGAGGATCCATCCTTTTTGGGCACCACCACCACCGGGCTAGCCCATTCTGATTGCGCCGGTTCGATGACTCCGGCATCGAGCATTTCTTGTATCTGGGCGGAAATCACCTCCCGGTTTTTGTGACCGGCTCGGTAAGGTGCCTGGCGAATTGGGCGGACACCGGCGTGGAGCTGAATGCGGTGCTCCGTGGCGGCTATTTCTCCCAGGTGGCCGCTCCACATGGTAGAGTGCCGCCGCAGCATTTGGAGGATACGGTTCTTCAATGATTTGTCCTTCAGTTCCATGTCGGTGAGTAGGTTCTGTTCCCAGTCATCTGCATCATTCGGCTTTCCTAGCCTAGAGGTTTCCTTCGGCTGCTCGTCTGGAGCTGGATTTCCTTTGGGTTTCTGGCCCTGTAGGGTGAGTATGGCAGGTGGTGGACCATCAGTATGTCCCATGACCATCCCTTTCGGTAGCCATACGTCGCGGCCGCCGAAGTTCATAACCTGCACTCCAAAGGGCACCAATGGCCGGATGGTTGCGATGCCATTGAGCATTTGGACTTGGCGGTTATCCGATAATTCCTTATAGGGCACCATGACTTGGAGTCCCTCCGTGCGGGCAACGACTGGTACTCTTGTGGCGGTTCCAGGGCGCAGGAGAGTCCTCTTGGCGATTCGTATTGTCCTGTCAACACCGTCGTTTCTCGTCCTTGCAGTATTGGGTCTTAGCCGTTCTGGGCGCTTCGTCCACCCTATCGGCACCCGTTCTTGAGTCCGCTGCAGTACCATTACCTTCTGTTTTGGTAGTATGGCTTCGACGGCTGCGTTGATGAAGTCGCAGCCCAGGATACAGGACACTGATAGCTGCTCCACTACAATAAACCGTTGACGCAGAGACGATCTTCCGACTTGGATTGGTATTGTTGCTAACGCAATTGGCGGCATGCGCTTCCCATTAGCGTCCAGGACGTGCACCCCTGCGGGTAATAAATCCAACGGATAGCGTTCTTTCCAGTCTGCCGGTAGGCATGACTCCTTGAACACGCTCAAGCTAGCACCAGTGTCCAGAATTGCTGGTACGTGTGCGTATTTTTCACTCTTGAGAGCGAAAAGGACGTCCACGCGGTAGTTCTTTGTTCCGACGGCTAGGACAGGAACATCGGTCCGAGGCGATGCATCGGGTGAGATGGCAACCTCTTGGTCCTGTGTGGTGGGGATAGGAGGACGAGTCGCCGGCGAATCCTCGTCCCCCTCGGTGACCCCTATCTCTTCCTGAGTCACCATAGCCGGAGCCCCCTCCCCTACTGGTTCTCCGGCTGGTCGTTTTCCGTCAACTCGAGAGAGTCGGAGGAGGACCCGCTACCGAAGTTCTCCTGTTCGGCTCCCCCTTCCTCCTCTTGGATAGTGAGAGCGCGCAAAAACGCGAGCTCTTGTCGGTTGTACGGTTCCTTCGCCTGGGCATCTCTTATTGCCATGCGTAACTCTTGTGGCAACATCCGACATTGGGTCATCACGTGGCCCATCTTACGGCAAATGAGACACTTTAACGGCGGCCTGGTTGCACCCCCTTGCGGTTTCGGCGGGTAGCCCGGGCGAGCGTGTTCCTTTTGCTGGCTTGGGCGACGCGCGAAATTCACGCCATTATAAGCCCCGCCCTGTTCGGCGAAATTCACGGGCTTCGGCTGTCTTGCGGGTATCTCGTCTTGGCGTAACCCGTTGTCTCCCGGGTTTCTCGGTGCCGTTGTCGGCGGTGACTCCGACGATGCCGGAGTGCCGGTACCCATGCCTACTGTTAGTATCGCATTTTCGTTACCCATGGGATAGTCTTCGGAGTCCAGCGAAATGGTGTTAACTCGCCTTGCGCTTTTGACTGGCGGCAAGTTCGTCCGAAAACGGTTATGAATGCGGTGAGTTTCCCGAGCGGTGTCGCCGAGACTCTGGGCTCTCATTCTTACATCTTGAAATGACATGCGGGGGTTCCTCGCGACATCGTCGCGGACCACGTGCTGCGAATATGACGAAAGCCCGTCGATATATGCGGCCATCAGTGAACGTTCTTGGAATGCGTCCCCGCAACGGAGTGCCGCTTTCCTGAGGCGGAAAGCAAATTGGTCTTCGCTTTCACCGACGACCTGACGCATTTGCGTGACTTCTCGGAAAGATGCCTGCAGGACCGATTCCTTCGCATAAGCGAGAAGTAGCCAGTTAACTGCCTCGGGGTAAGAGTAGATCACATCCACCCCGGGGCGGGCGTCTTCGAAGCCAGTGCCACGGCCCACATATGATAGCATTGTCTCCCGGGCTTCGCCTCCCATGAAGTATTTCATTAGGGGCAGGGCAGCACCCTCGGCCACGCCCGTTTCGTCACATGCGAATTTAAAGTTTTTGAGGAAAGCTAGTACGGCGATCGGGTCCTCACCGGTAAATATGGGTACCGTCATGACATGCTTGAGTTGGCGAGCTGTCTTGGACAAGCCCTGTGCCACTTCGTCATCATATCGACTATCGCGCTTGCGTAAGCGGTAAGTACGGTACGATAAAACCTTGGTGAAGCGTTCGTTTAGCGGCTTCAGTTCGATCAGGCCCGGATACACGTCGTCGCCAAGGGTACCCCCATGCGGCGAGGGTACTTCTTGGGTGACACCCGAGGCTTCTCGCATGAGATTCAACCAACGGCGGGTGTCTTCGTGCTCTTGGTCCATCACCACTTTGGGTAATTCGGTTGGCGCGGCAATGCACTCCTGCTGCGGTTCCTTCGTCACCTCCTGTGGTGACGCTTGCACTGATTCCTCAACCCGAGTAATTGCTAGCGTCTCTTGCACGAGGCGCGCGACCTCCTCCGGTAGGGTTGATTCCATTTCCCTGCGTGCCCACCGCATGACCGCGGGCTCCAGTTGCCTTAAGAGGATAGGTAGTATCTCCGCTACGAGTGATGCCTTCATGTCTTCGTAGGACTGCCGGGGGTTGACCCGGGCCTCTTGATCTATCTCCTCGCGAGCGATTTCTCTGGCGATTGCTCGCGCTTGTTTGACGTTGACGGATTCCGAACTTCTTTCCCTGCCCCTTCCCGTTACGGAAGACGGCTTTTTCGGAGGCTTATCCGGAAAGGCAAAAATCGACGGCAGCGATTCTATCTCCAAATTTGGTAATGATCCGGCCGTGACGGCGGGTTCCATGGCTACTGGCACCCCCGTTTCTGGTCCCGCCGATGCGCTCGGCTGACCGACAGTGGAGCGAGGGTCCGTGGTCAGGTCCACCCTGACCGGAAGATCGGACTTCACCTCCGTCTGCTTCGGAGATGAGAACTCCAATCGTTGCACCGGGTTGCCGTTACCGGATTCCGGCGAATTTTTCGACGACGCGGCCGATGCTGCCCTTCGCTGCGAGCGCGTTCGTGGCGAGCGCATGGGCGGAATGCTTGCGGGTCCCCTTCTCGGTTTTCCGCTAGTTTGCGCCGTCTTTGATGACGACGCTTCCTTCGCCTTGGCCAACGAGCTGGCCGTAGGGCGATTCACGTTCGGTGACATAACTGCTTTGTGTTAGAACGCAATTGACTTGTTGAGGTTATTCTTCTCCAAGGGTTTTACGTCTGTCGACGGTTATCACTACGACGCGTGGTCGATTTACGGTGACCTGCGATCCAACCTCAGTGGATCGGCTTACTCACAATTTTCCTAATTGGTAAGGAATTTGTATCTTCACGCTGATACGCGATCTTCACGCTGATAAGCGGTGTATCAAGCCCACTCGGCGAAATGTTCTTGCAACTTGTGTAACTTGATCTTTCCGGATTCTAGGTCGAGAGACCAGAATGTAGGACTTAACTGGCGCTTAGACGTAATGACTTAGGTAGTCGTCCAAACGTCTCGAGTAGTCGCCGGAGAGGCGGCTTCGCACTCCTGGCTTTTGTTAACCCGAAGCGGTAAAGCGTAGTCGCACTGCCGACGACCGTCCACTGGCCTCGACTCGGTAGGTGGTAGAGCGGTTTGAATCGGAAGGATCTTGATCACCCTTAGAGGAAAATCCACCAGGGCGACACACGAGCCAACGGTGGCTAGGTCGGATCACGGAAACAGGCGGGCGTTTTAGCGGTTAGTCAACTCAGAACGGACGGCGCGACACACAGTGTATGTCGGTTCCGGGCACTCACGCTTAGACGAAACCGTTGACCTTGATCAGCCTCACACGCGTAGACGTCGTGTTGGCGTTCCGTGGTAACCCGGGGACCACGGTACGTTACGCACCCACGCCGTGATGCGGAACGGAACAATCCCTAAGACGGAAACGATTGATACGAGTGTCGTAAACGGTGCGTCACCTCCAGGGTTAACTTGGATCGGTACCTTAGAGGGGGTTTGTTACCTTTTACTCATTGGAGAAGGGTCACTACTTGTAATTGCGCACCGGGCCGAGTGGTCCGTTCCGAGGGCCCAGTGGGGCGGGCCGCGCCGGCGGCCGCGGTGGTCCTATACTACGTGTACAGGTATCAGTCGTTCTACACGTGGCGCATATCACGCTCGCATGAGGCGACACGTGTGTGTCGCCACGTCATCGCGTCTCGGTAGCTTCTTTTGCTCCTACAGCCAAGTAGCCGATCGGCTTTTCGGATAGTCGCAAATGCCCCGCCTGTCTCGAGTATTTGTCTCACACATACTGCGAAGCTCACCACTTCGCCACGGGAGAACCCTTCCGGAATCCTTGTCGACGAGCTCGTTACGATCTGAAATCTTGACTTGAGAAAGGGTAGAGTCGAAACCATATTCAGCTTTGTATTCGAGCAATGCATGGAGGAATGGGTCTGTTTCAGTCTTGACCTGAGTAATTTCCTTGACGATTGCAGACCACCACACAATTTTTCGTTTCCTCCCAAACGGCCGAAGTTCCCATTGAACTTCTATAACGTCGTTTGGAGCGAGAGGAAGCATGTTGGGATAGCTATGGGATAGAATTGTTGTATTAGTGAAAGCCTAACCGTTACCTTCTGCTAAAGAGTAGTATATACTAGGAGGATTGGAAAGGTCGAGAAGAGATGTTTAGGTGGTGTAGAAATAGAATGGACAATTGACAAAATTGACACGTCAGTGTGGATGATGTCTGCCATGAACTGATTGCAGCATAAAATTTGATGTGAATAATCGTTCTAGAAGTGAATGTCGGATGCATACGATTGGACTACAAAGATACGCTTAGAGATGTTACGCGGCCCAATAAATTGCATGGAAAAATATTTTGAGTATTACTTTAGTATTACATTGATTATTGAGCTAACAGTCGATGTAGTTATCTTGTAAAGGTTCGGACAGGGGTGGAAAGGAAATAGCCACCGAAGTGCTACCACTCGCTGACACTTTGTTTTAAACAACCAACTTCTGCTTTGCGCCACCCTGGTCAAGCAGCAACCAACTATCCCTTTCTTAAAAACTCTACCTTTGTTCGCCATGGAAGGAACGTTCCACAATCACGGTGAAAAGCACGACGGATGGGTGTTCATCGACCCCAATCAAGTCAGCAAATTCGTATCGATTCGCGATGTTGATGCAAGTCATGTGGAAGCGCTCATGGAGAGCATTCGCAACAGCGGTTATGACACAGCTCATCCCGTGACTGGCAGGTTTCGAGAAGGCGTTCTGGAGATATTGGATGGAGCGCACCGCTGCATGGCAATTGTACGTGGAATGGAGAAGGGCGTCTTTCCTCCTGGCGTTACGATTCCTATGCGAGAAGAGTCTATCGTGGCGGACACCAACAGCAGTACTGCTGTTGTGCTGGACCGTGTGAGAGCGACGACATCCAACGACATTGCAGGCCTGCAAAGGCGCATGATGTTTGTTGAGTATCTGATGATCGCCGTTGATCTCAGAGACGAGTACTGGGTCCAAAACGGAAAGGACAAGTACGCTCATATTTCGTCTGTGAGGATGGCTGATGTGTTGGGCTGGATCAAATCCTGCGATCCAAGCGGCCAAATTGCTTCAAGCCTGAGTGGTAAACCGCAGTACAGCTCATGCATGTCTATCCTGGCTGTGCTTCGGCCGTATCACCGAGCAGAAGATTCGAGTTCGATTGATTTGCGTCTGTGGCAAATGTTTTGTCATGCATGGGGACTCAATGCAGAGATGGGTGATTCTCCGAGGATGGTTGAGTTTCCGAAACAGGTGGGGGTGACTAGTTCTCGTGCCGTCGAAATGTTTGGCAAGACACCCCGCGGAGAATTGTCCTCTCCACTGAACCGCGAACTGCTTTCGAGCAGGTACTTTCTAGACGGCGCTACATCCGACATGCAAGATTCTTTGCAGGCTAGCCAGAAGCGGTTCAGGAGGCTGATGGTTATGATGTGCCAGTGTATCTTGGCTATTCGCAGTAAGGAGATGGGCAGTGCGCCATTCAGGCGGGCCAGAGCCACATCCGGGGCCATTGGTGGTGGTGGAATGGTTGGAATTGCAACATCCAGTGCGCAAGCCAACCAGCTTGGATTTGTTGTCGACCGTGTGTTAGCTGCGTGGGATACCGGGGCAAGAGTGTTGGGGTATGAGGATGTTGAATCGATGTGCCGGCCGTTCATGGTATTCGATCCTGCGAGCCTTTGCTTCAGGTCACTCCCGAATCGGTCTGATGGCTGCGCGGTCGAGGAGCATCGGAAAAACCTGACCATTGTCCCGAAAACTGTAGACAGTGAAAACGGGTTCTGTGCCGACCTTCCAGTGGCTGTGGATGCAAGGCTGCGATCATTGACAAGTGCCTTTCTGCTGTCGATACGCCAATGTGTCACTGAGGTGAATGTGTTCGCCGAGCGTGGTCAGCTGATGCAGAGACTTCGAGCCTTGCTTTTCGACACTCCTGACAAGTTCGGCTTGAACTCGTTCATGCGAGCCAAGTTGAACACGTCTCATGCCCTGGATGGTCAGAGGAGGCTGAAGGCTTGGTTATTGCGAACCCGAGAGCAACGAAAGCTTCCTCTGACCATGGATGAGTTGCACAGTCTTGAGGATACGCCCGAGCCTGGCATCCTCGAAGGTGCACCTGCGCAGATGGAAATATCCGCAGCAGTGCCAAACAATGGCAGCGAGGATATAGAAGAGGATAGTCTGGAGCCACAGAGGAAGAAGGCTAGGCTGGAGCGCGGTGGTGGAGAGGACGATAATGCGGCGGTTGCTAGCGAAACAGCAACAAGAGAAGGTACGGCCGAGGATGACGCTATGGAGGTTGACACTGTATCGCCTACAGAAGCACCGCTCGTTGACGTCGGAAAGGAATCCAAGCCGGAATATGTCACCAAGCTGGAAGCTGTGATGGGGCGTTACATTCACACTGTGAATTGTGACGCCACTGATGTAGCCAAAGAGGTGGAGGACAAAATTAGTTTCCTGGAAGATGGCGTGTTGGAGGACAGTGTTCAGCTTGTGCTCACTGATCCTCCATTCAACACGAGGCGGGAAGGCGGCAGAGAAAACTCGGAGTACGATATTCTGGAGCCGGAAGAGTTGGCGAGTGTTGCGTGTGAAATAGTTCGAGTTCTTCGGCCTGGCGGTCATGCTCTAATCTATTCCAGCGTGCGCCAACTCGTGGCATGGATGGATGCAATCAGAAATGCCGAGCCTGGCAAGATGATTGTGGACAGTGTTCCAGTCGTGCTATCTCGCCGACCACACAGCTTTACGTCCAATCCATCGACGAAAACGTGCACACTGCATAATATGCACGATTTCGTTATCCATGCGTATAAGCGGGGGAAGGGTATGGCTGCATACGATATGGTGGATTACAGGTTGCACAATCCGGACATATCGAGGCAACCTGGGTTCACCAACGCGATTGACAACGTTCCGAGGTTGTCGGCTGGTGAAGCTCAATACGATGGGCAGAACAACCGACTGCGCCATGAGCAGAAGGCGTTGACCACTCTTCGTGAGCTTCTGGAACGATTTTCGAAGCAGAACGATATCGTGATGGATTTCTTCTCGGGAACATACAGCACAGCCATAGCGTGTATGACGTTGAGGGATGGTACGTATCGTCGGTTCATTGGGTGTGAGAAGGAAAAAAGGTGCCACGATGCATCGCAGGAGTGGATACTGCATGCGTTCGTCAGTGAGGTGAAAGCCGGGCGATATGGGGGGATCTTGCAGCGTGAGGTGGAGAGTATTCTTGGGGACGAGTCGGTACCGGTCACAGGAAAAGCTCCAAGGCTTCGTCAGAAGCACATCTCAGATGCACCAGAAGGTTTACCTGCTGTGACAGCATTGCCGAACCATCTGCTTGTGTTCGTTGCGTCAATGAAGAAGGACGGGTCTATGCTTCACAGATTGAGCGGGGTGCCTATGGACCAGTGGCCGGCCGAGGACATGCACTCGTTTTGGAGCATAGACCCGGACGCGATTCTGGCTGCTGATGCCGCATTCTACGGTGTCTATGTTTCGCAATCGGAGGTAAGAGGTGGTGGGTTTGGCGTATTCGCGGCGAAGAAACTGAAGAAGGGGACGGTCATTGGCTGGTACAACGGGACGATTTTCTATGCGAAGATTCGAGACTCAGAACCGCAGAGATCAGTGATGTACGGCCCGGAAGGATTTGGGTGCACAGGAGAGAGGTTCCAGGACTACAACATGGAATTGGAAACCACGTACATAGGGAGGGGTGCACCTGTTCGGAAGGTCTGGCTCGTTCCAGCGGTCTATAATTGTACCAGCTACCTCAATGATTGTCGGGTCATTGACGGAACGGAGAAAGCGACCGAGGTGAGTCGAACACAGTCAGCCGAGTTTCGACAAGGCGATGCCATAGACAAACCGGACTTTGCTTCAAATATCAAGAATCCCCATGCTGTCAAGGTCGTTCTGACCAGAGACGTTGAAGCTGATGAGGAGATATTTGCTGACTATGGTAGAAAATATTGGCCAGCTAACTGAGCTACTTTGATAGATTTGATTAAACACGCATTGACAGAGACAATAGACTGTGCATCATCTTCCAAGAGCGCTAGATATTATAGACTACACTACAACAATCGTGACATGACTGCAGGAAGGCATCTGCGGCCTGGAGTGCAAACTATCCACTTTTCTTCTGCTATACCTATGGATACGAAAAGGAGAGAAACTAGAAAGATGTGAGTGCGAAATTGTGTAGCAACGCAGCATGTAGAACACCAATAACAGAGCGATGTAGGAGAAGCAGTCACCCCATTACAGTGCGGGCCGTTTACCGGGGATGCTGACAGCAAAGTCATCGTTACGATGACTTTGCTGTAAGAAAACAAATCATTACAGCAGCCATGATTTCTTTACCGGGTAAAAAATTCTTCGGCCACTGCAAGGAAACGGTTCCTTACAGCAAAGTCATCGTTACGATGACTTTGCTGTAAGGAACCCTGGAAAACGGCTTCGGCTGTAAGCAGCAGTGTGTCTCGTCCTTCTCCCATCTTGGTAAAGGTACCTTTACCAAGATCGGAGAAGGAAGAAACTCCCTGCTGTCTCACGTGAGAAGCGAAGTTTGAAGTAGGGAACATCACGAGAGGATGGTTTGGACGGCTGTTGGTGGCAAAATCTACTCCTTGTGCCGTGAGCCACAGCGACCATATGGTACCTGTGCCTCACGGCATAAAATATATATTTAACCCGCCCGGGCGGGAACCGGCGCCGGTTCCGGTGCACTATAGTCGTCAGTAAGTAGGACTCTAGCTACTCACTATACAACTATAATCGTAAGGTAGGATAGCCTAGGATCGTAGTACGGAAGAGACGGATGGGAGGGTGTGTGTAGAGGAAAATTAAGGCGGCAGTACGAGTAGCCTATCGTGGTAATAGACGAGTATTTCATTGCGAGAGGGGGCGTGAGGGGGGAACCGAAAGGCGTCAGTCGTCACCAGAGAGACTGGGATGATGAAGGCGGAGTAGAGAAATGGGGGAGAGGGTGAAGCCAGACTGCTTACAGCTTTGGCAGTTCGGGCGGGGTGCTGACAGCAGATCATTACAGCGGCCACAATTTTTTACCCGGTAAAATTTCTTGCTGATTTTTTACCCGGTAAAAAATTCTTTGGCCACTGCAAGGAAACGGTTCCTTATAGCAAAGTCATCGTTACGATGACTTTGCTGTAAGGAACCCTGGTAAACGGCTTCGGCTGTAAGCAGCAGGGAGTTTCGTCCTTCTCTCATCTTGGTAAAGGTAAGAAGCGAAGTTTGAAGTCGGGTAAATTGCTCAGCAAAGGTCTGTACGGCTGTGAGCAGCTCTCAGGAGTATTTTACCTCACGTGGTCTCTGTTCAGGTTATACCCTGTATATATATAGGTAGCCTAGTGTAGGTGGGAAGATAGACGAAAATTCTACAAATAATTTATCACAGTGACGGCTCTCGTAGTCGAAATCTGCGCGTTGTCAAGGGTTGAAACTAGTCTCCCCCTACGGCCTAGCTAGTAAAATCATATAACGTTGTAGACTAATATTAAAAAGTAGCAAGCAATCTGCTGAGTAGCACTAAACTATGAGATGAAGGACAGATGTATAGATGAGAACTGAAAAATGGGCTAAGGTAACAATGTTGAGATGAGAAAGACAGAACTTTATAGCAGGGAACAGTAGTATAGGTTTTAGTACTTCTGATATGCTATCTATTGCTCCTATCGTACTTGTAATATTCGACGGTGTGGATGTGGTCCGTGAGGACGTCCTTCTCCGTCTTCAAGTAGATGTGGCCGCGCGTGGGCAGGCCATAGACTAGCTTTTCGCCCGTAGGAATATCTCCGCGCTTGAAGCCGACCCCGTAATGATAAAGGTCACCGCGACCAACCAATACGGAATAGGGTGGCACATACAGCCTATGAATGGGAACCTTCCACATATCGGCGTCCGGATTGGCCAGGCATACATGACTATAAGGGGCAGCTACTATAGAGAATCCATCTGCTCCGCTCGACATCATGAAATATGATGGAGACTCGGTAGGTCCTGCAACACGACTCGTTGATACCTTGAAGTCCGTGTGCCCATCCTGGTCCGCAGCCCCATCTGCTGTAAGAAGCAGCCGCAATCCTGTCTTCGGGAAGAAGACAGGATCATCACCCTCCATTCCCAACTTCAAGAACTCCGCACAAACACCAAGAGCAAGCTCTGCCACCAACTTGTTCTTGTACATCTCCAAATTCCCCTCCTCCAACTTGTCGCACAACTCACGCCGCGGCAGAGAGAGGCGCCCACGACCACCATCGATGCGGTCCTTCGCATCACCCAAGTTGTGGATGAACTGCCACGGCGAAGGATCGAAGCCGGGCTTTGCGAAAGCTGGCGGCTCGTCCTGTGGCTCCCTGTCGTCATCGTTAGAATCAGACTGCTGGGAGGGTTTTTCAACCTCCTCAACCAGCGGGAACTGCCTAGCGAAGTGACCGAACAACTCATGCGTCGCATTACCAGCCGTGGACGATGCCAACAGGCCTTCCATAACAATAACCCCCAAGTTTTCCAACAATGCCTTCTTCACCGCAAAGTACCTGTCCACCACCGTATCCTCAGCACCCGGCGATGCAGCTGCCTGGAATGCTGCCGCCCTCATTTCCGCCCGAACCGTCTCCACCGTCGTACTTTCCATATAGTACTTCATCCGGCTGCCAGACGCAATTGCGCTGGGGAGAACGGCGGCCACATTCTCATCGACGATGCTGTCGGGAATGGGATTCTCCTGGGCGTCTTCGAACTGGAGAACCGGCTCCCGAGAGCGACCTCGGGAAGCCGACTTGGATTTCTTTGACGACGACTTTGATGAAGTCTCACCGAGCCTTCTCTTTTTGGTAGAAGGCTCGGGCGTCGCAGAAGGCGCATCCAAGTTACGCTTCCTGAGGATGGAGTTTTCACCCGCATCCTCGGGGGCGCTCTCCAGCTCGACGACCTCCACAGCACCACCCGCCGTTCCACCACGACCGGAACGACTCGCTTGCAGGCGGGTACTCCTTCTGGGCATCACTTTCCTCCCAGAAGTTTCCACTCCGGGCGGTGCAGAATCACTGACTTCAATGACATCTTCGTCAGGATCTGCACCGCCCTTCGCACTGCTGCCCTCGACCACATTCTCGGGAGTAGGGCCCTCCGTCGAAATCCTCGCAACCGTCTTCTGTCCAACCCCACCGGATGGTGAAGGGACGAAACTGTCATCGCTGGAGCTTCCCGAACTGCTAGCAGATGCAGAACGGGAAGCTTCGACAGCGGGGGCCGGAGCAGCAGGGTGCTGCTCGGCAGCCGGAGTCGCCGGCTCAGGCTGCGAAGCCGGTGAGACCTGCTCCTGCGTGGCTTGGACAGGACGGTTGGGGGTACCAGTCCCGGCGTGGGAAACTGGACCAGACTGTTCACTGCCAGCCTGGGGACCACGCGCAGTCGGCTTGACCGGGGTCACCGCAGGGGAGGATGCAGACACGGCAGGGGTAGTGAGAGGAACAGGGGCAACCTCGGAATTGCTGGAAGATTCCAGTTGAGGGGGTGGGGGCAAAGGGATGGAGGATGAAGGGATGGGCAAGGAATTGGAAGAGGAAGGGATGGGGGCATCATCACCACATGTGGCTGGGAGCGCAGCATGTGGGATGTCTGGGTACATCGCGTGAAAGCGTTTCCGCATTTGCATGTCGCGGTACCCAGTGACGCGCAGGAGCATTTTCCTGGCGTCCTTCCCGAAGACAGACTTCTTACGGGGAAAAATGTTCTCGGACTTGTAACCATCGGGGGGGGGCCTTCCTTGGGACGGAAGTCTGCCCAACACCCCTTCTTGGGGACCATCTGAGCAAGAACTTCGACAACGCGCGAGCGAATGTCGAAGCTCTTGCTCGGGTCACCCACGCTGGGAATTGACCCATCCAGCATCCGCAACACATCCGACACGTTCCAGTACTCGGCCACCTCCTTCACGTACCCGAAGATTTCCAACAAACCAGCAATCCATTCCTGCCCAATGGTGCCAACCGAGTACGGTTTCAGCCCGGCCGACCGACGGCTACAAGTGTAGCGCGCCGTCATCTCCAGGATGAAACACTTCTGCACATCCGGAGCACTCCTGAACGACCCATTGAACAACAAGTTCACCGTACAACCAGCCAGATCCTCCGTCGAAGAAAACTGCACGAACTCCGGCCTGTTCGGGATGCTCGACCAGTATTTGAAAGCAGGGCTTTCAATGGTCTTGAACCCTCGCGCGATCGAGACGTAGCGCATGAGCTGTCTCGGACGAATCCAGCTCAGCGCTTTCCGTTCTTTTATGTATTGAACGGTCGGCTCGATCTTCTTCTTTCCCAGGCGGTGGATATTGATGAACTCCATCACAGAGCACACATTGTCAGCAACTGTTACCTCGCTGACATTGTGGGTGTGGAAGTTCATCAGCCGTGAAAGCGGGAGTACTTCTTCGGAGCAGAAGACATCCCGGCCAAGCCGAGTCGGTGGGAGGAGAAAGTCGACTGGAATAGTTCCAAAGCGACGGTAGATGTCAGACTTGACAAACTCCTCCCACTCTGGACTGTCCTTCGCAGGAGCAGGTCCAGCCGACTCGAGAATGGCCTTCAACGCGGTCACTCGGTGAGATCCATCGACGTATTGCAGTCGGACTTTGGCATTGGAATCAATCACCTCGCAGACGGACACGCGTGAAGCAATCACGGAAAATCCCTGAGTGAGAAACGTTTTCTTCAACTCATCAACGCGATGCGGCCTGACCACCCTGGACACGACTGCCGGAGGAGAAACATCCAGGGGGAAATGAAGACTGGAATGTTTCGGCAGCTCTCCGGACTTATGTCGTAGTCCACATCCACCGGGATGGGCACTGTGCCAGGGTAGGCCAGCCTGGTGCTGCGGAGAGGCTTGTTCGGTACGATGTCACGAGCGTTGTGATCATCGACCTTCTCCGCATCCTCTGCCAAGTCGCTGCCGGACGCGATGATCATGTCCGGAGCAGGCGAGCTAGGCAGAGGAGCACCAGATCCCTCGACGGCTGGCGCCGCTTCGGCAGATTGAGCCGGAAGCGGAGTTGCGGGAACGCCAGCGTCGATTGTCGGGACAACCGCGGGATCGGAAGCGGAAGGGGGGGAGGGGACGGGCTTAGGTGCTGGGCTGAGCTGGGTCAGCGCTGCAGCAGCTTCGCAAACGTCCATGGGGACAGGGGGGCCAGAGAAGGAGAAGGAGAGGGAGAAGGAGAATCATTGTCACGGCGGCTGGCAGAGCGCACCTGGCGGTCGAAAGCGTTGGGGGATTGTTGAGCCATTGCTTTGGTGAAGAAATGAGGAAAGAAGAGTGAAAGATTGAGAAAGAGAGAAGAAGATCTGAACGACAAGCTGTTTTGCTGCGTAAGCTGAGTAAGATAGGCGAAACTTAGAGAACTGACATATTCCTATTAGTATACACCCTGGTAATGATATTCAGCGGTTGACCAATCCGAACCTTCCACATCACTTTTCGTTGTACGACAATTACAGCTCAGGCAGTTTACCAAGGATCCTTACAGCAAAGCCATCGTTACGATGACTTTGCTGTAAGCATCCCTGGTAAACTGCTCCATCTGTAAGCCGTTGGTCTCAACCCTCGCTCTCATTTCTGTTGTCCTCCTTCATCATCTCCACCTACCTTCCCCCTACACACCACCTCTCTAATGTCACTCTGCCCACCCTTTGGTGCATGAAATATTTTCTTACCACTGCCATAGTCTACACATACTGCTGCCTTCATACCTCTGCATGCCTACCCTTCAATCTTTCTTCCATCTTTCTCTACCGTGCTAGGCTTAGACCATGCTCTGTGCACATCTGACTTACTTAATATCATTGTATAGTTAGAAACTAGAATAATAATTACATCACTAGAGTACACTGCAAATGTTAGTTAGTAACTATGGTTGGTGTGGTACACAACACCCTACCTCCTTCATGAGTAAACTTTGCGCACAGAACCGTTCAATTCCAGGTAGTGCAGCCAGCGCAAACCAGGCTTGCACGACGCAGAGTGCTCCCCAGAGCCGTCAACAGCCGTCCAAACCATCGTTGTACGATGTTCCCGGCTCCACACTTCCCTTCTCACCCTTCCCAGGGTGGGAGACGGACGAAACTCCCAAACGCTTACAGCCGAAGCCGTTTACCCGGGATGCTTACAGCAAAGTCATCGTTACGATGACTTTGCTGTAAGGAAAGGTTTGATTACAGTGGTGAGAAAATTTTACCGGGTAAAAAATCAGCAAGAATTTTTTACCCGGTAAAAAATTGTGGCCGCTGTAATGATTTGATTTCTTACAGCAAAGTCATCGTAACGATGACTTTGCTGTCAGCACCCCAGCGAAACTGCATCATCTGTAAGCCTTCCTCACCTCAATGTTGCAACCAAAGACGACTGCGATATTACCTTGTTCTATTCTAGTAGTGCCCACCATAGTTTCCTCCCCTTCTCATATTAAATTGAGTATTGTATTCTCCTGACCCGTCTACATACGCAAACGTCATGTACTAGCCTAACTTTCATCGTTTACTTGAAGGCGGCCTTGATGCCTGCCATAGAATGCTATTAAGAACTAATTTCATCAGATATCTAAACGCTCCCAGTAGTTGACATTGAAGGGAGGCTGTAGCAACTTCTCCCTGGAAGTTCGCAGTGATAGATGGGACCGGATAGGATGCTGGTACCTCACCGAAGAACGACCCTCCGCGAATCCCATTCCTCCGTGATACACGTCCGTTCGGCATACAAGCAGGGAATACGGTGGGATGCGCACGTTCGTCACTGGCACGCGGTACTTGTCTTTCGCTGGATGACTTAGGCACACATGGCTGAACTTGGCGATACGAATGATGAACCCATCCGCACCAGCAGCCATCATGAAATATGATGGCGAGTTGAGAGGACCAGTTCCAGTTCCCTCACGGACGGGAACATCGGTATGCATAAGTTGCTCCTGACTACCTTCTGCGGTCAAAATCAGACGAAGACCCGTTTCTGGAAAGACCACCGCTTCTTCTCTTCCAAACCCGAGCTTCAGGTTCTCCGCACAAATCGCCTTACCTAGCTCCAGAATCAGCTTGTTCCTGTACTGCCGCGCGCTTTCTTGCTCAAGGTCATCGCAGATGCTTTTCCGGTCCGTCTTGAATACACCAGTGCTGTCTTTCGGTCGAAGTGGTTTCCACGGGTTCTTCTGACTTGCACTTGAGCCACTTGTAGTACCTTGGAATGTGCTGGCCATCTGTGTGAATAACTCGTGCGTAGCTGCTCCCACTGTAGTAGAAGAGAAAATGTCTTGCAACACCACGTAACCAAGCTCGTCGATCATTCTTCTCTGGTAGCTGAAGTATTGTTGGCTTTCACAAGAACCGAGGGGACATACCAAAGTAGAGTAGCCTGCAGCTGCTTCCATTATCTCCGTCCGGATTGTATCAATGTCTTCTTCTGTGATATAATACTTCATTCTCGAGTTGGAAGGAACGCATAAAGGCAGCTTCTCAGGTATGTCCTCTGCGAATGTGCGGTCTGGAAGGGAGTTTTCTTGCTCGTCAGTGAAGAGTGGTGCTTCTTCTCCAGTCGTTCGTTTCTTGCATTGACTCTACTCTTCTTTTCCCGGGGAGGCCCAATCTCAATGTTGTCATCCGGCGTATTGGGCTCAGAAAACTTCGCGCTAGTATCTTCCCTTCTTCGCTTCTTAAACCTGGACTCGTTTTCATCGCCGCTTCCACCAGAACTCCTGCTTCTTCCCGAATTCTCCTTGTCCACTTCGGCCGGGCTAGTGCTGTAAGTTTCTGGTGTCCTGATTCGAAGTTTCAATATCACAGAGCGGTTCTGCGCATCTCCAGCTTGTTGTCCAGGCGTGTCTATGTCCATGCGACCACTATTGTCCAAGTTGATATCCAGACTTTGCGTATCGCCGCTTTGTTTCCTTCCCTGAGGAAGATCTTCTCTGACAATCCTTCCCGGCGAATTATCCCTGGCACGACTTTCCCGCTCTGCCCTTGAAGCTGAAAGACGTTCCTGTTCTTTTTGGAGAACAGCAAGACGTTCTGCTTCCCTCTTCTCAGCTGCTGCAAGACGCGTGGCAGGACGTTCCTGTCCTCCCTCTTTTGCTGCGGCAGGACGGTCTTCTGCTTCTTTCGGGGTGCTCAGAGGTGCCTCTTCTATTGCTTTCGTCGCGACAGCAGGAATCACTTCTTCAGCCACCACATTTGGAGTAATTTCCTGTTCTTCCTCCACAACAGCAGAAACTTCCTGCTCTGCTTGGGCTTCGGCAGATACTCCTTCTTCTGCTTGAACAGGACCAGAAGTTTCCACAGTTTCCTTCTCTGTAGAATTATTTCCCTGTTCTGCGGCAGTAGGTGCTTCTTCGTCTTCTGCTTTGGCGCCATCAACAAGTGCTTTTTCTATTTCTCCGGGGGTCATGCGATTCCGTTCCCTCTCCTCCTCCGCTTTCGTCTCCTGCATTGCCTTTGTCCCGGTAGCATATTCCAGTTTGTCGTAAAAACTGTTTGTAAACATCCCGTTCTTGGTTCTCAGACTGCTACTGTCTACCACGTCGTCATGAAAGTCGACAAGGACGAATACAATGCGCTCTCCAATGCGATGATCATTATCCCCGACCTCCTTCGCGTTTTCTGCTGCCAAATCCGTTCGCACGAATTCCTCCATCGTTGCAGAGTTCAACCACTTGCGGACGACCTCTGCCATATCATAGATGGCCAACAGAGCCAGTAGCCAAGTGCGCATCGTGAACGGACTTCCGCTTCCGATATTTCTGACAAGTCCTCTCTTCCTCCTCATCCTTGTCCACGACGCTGTCATCTCGAGCACAAACCACTGGAACCACTCCTTATCGCGCGTCCCGCGTCCGTCCGTGCCATTGCGGAATATTGCGTTATTGACAAGATCGAGCACGCACCCGTACATATCGGCAGAGTCAATTCGAGAAAAGTCCGGATCTCTTCCCTCGGTTCTTGCATCCTCGATTTCTCTGTTCCTATCCAAAGCATTGTAAACGCTAGGGATAGAGCTCCAGTACACGAAAGCAACGCTGTCTGTGCGATTGAACCCCTTCGCAATGTTGATGTACTGCCTATACGAGTTCTCCGAACGGTTCCTGTCGGACGGCAGAATATAGCTCACTTCTTTCAGAATAGGAATAAGCCGGACAACAGGAAGATCCATCTGGTTGGAAAACCTGAGAAACTCTATGACCGCACACACATTGTCGGCAATGCTCACAGAAGCGACATCGTGAGTTTGTATATTGGCTTCGAGAGACAGTTTCAGAACCTCCAGCGCATCGAAAATTAGACGCCCGTTCGGCGCAATCAACTGTTGTACCCAAACCAATTCCAAGGAATCCCTGTTCTTTCCTGAGTACTTCTCCAGGCATAGTTGCAGAGCAGCTATGCGATGAGAGCCATCGATGCAGTAAAACTCGTCTCCTTCGTTATCTTCCATTTTGCAGACTGTAATCATAGTTCCAGTGGTAGAGAAACCTCTATCCATGAAAATGCTGGCCAGTTCGTTTACACGACCCGGTCGCACCAAACGGGAGGTCACTGTCGGAAATTTCACTTTGCGAGGATCAACTTGCACTTTAGAAGAGCTGTACTGAGCAATAGTGATGCTTTTCTCTTCAGCAGAAGGAGAATTGCTCTTCTCCGCTGTAGTATTCATGATACTATTGTCTCCCATTGTAATCCCTGCAATCTCAGTTCGTTCAATCGGTTCTCTGTTCAAATGTTGTGTAGACGATGAAATCCACAATTGTGGTACCTCCGAGTGCGCTTCCCGTCTCTCAGCTTCCTCTCTTATACTGTCCGGACAAGACATTCCCTACCTACCTTCAGTCCTGATGAACCTTACGCTGCACCCGCTCAGCACCTCTGACTCTACCTGATCCTGATACCTCCACAAAGCGTTTAGCCCTTTCCATCAATCTACACCTAATAGTATGTACCTCTAGCGCATATAATGCAATCGAACCCGTTTACCTCACCACGTCAATTATCATTCATATTCCAACAACCTATTTCATCCACACTCTCCACCTCGCTTCTTCTTCCGTACCATTGATTCCTATCAATCGATTCTACGTGAGTTTTATACATTTACTACGATCCACCTCTCCTACAAGTCTGAAAAATTCATTTCTACACTAACTTTTGCTACTCACAAATAAACGCTTCCCGTGCAGGCCACTGCTTGAATTTCTTCCTATTGGCGTACTCGGCTGCAAAGGATTCATAGACTATTTAAACGGTGATCAAATAAATGGTTTTCAATGTGCTCCAATGGACAATACACCAAAGAACATCAATATGAATTCATTTCAACTACCTATTCACTACTGCGATTCAGTTTTCTTGCATACCAAATCTCATTGCGTTCCTACCCTAGTCGATTCAAAATGCTTCCTCTTCGTCAGTTGATCAATATTCCTTATTCCTTACAACGAGCAGGTCCTCTGGACATCCTAAAGTTGGTTACTTAACCTTAACTATCGATGAATTTGCTGTAATGAAACGTTTTCTTACAGCAAAGTCATCGTTACGATGACTTTGCTGTAAGCATACCTCCCTCCATCCTCTCAGATCCTCTCCCCACTACTTTGCACCAATCCACCACCGCCCTAGAGTGTACAATTCATATGTGATGCATCTGGTTATTCATTTTATTCTTCCCTAAAAATCATGCAGTCCTCGGTGGAAATCCGTCTCGCCTACATAGTGCATATATCTCTCCACCCTCCAGCAGTCCGGGTCCGTGCCTTACCTCCCTAATGTTCTCATCATATTCGCATACACTCCCATTGCAATAGTGCATACCAAGCACCTCAGTGACTCCCTCACTCATCTCCACAATTACTGTTCGTCGCCTCTCTTCGACCTTGAACACTCCTTCATCAGTTTTTTGCAAACCCAGGCAAACTCCATAAGCTGTACCTTGCTCATCTCTCGCACTCTCGTTCCTCAGGATAAAGAACGCTAGAACAATAAAAAACCGCGGTTCATAATTAATTCTTCCCCGCATTATCTCTGATGTGAGACGAGACGCCGGGTACAGAATCGCTTGTGAAGTTGCACCATCCTCACATTTCCTCTGTTCAGGGCAAACAGCATGGATGATAGCTCCTGATTCTAGAGAGCCAGACCTCTGCACTGTTTTCCTTCCCCACTCTGTCGTAGTGCTTCTAGAAACTCTTCTCACCCATTCGGCATACTTTCCACACCCGCTTGTTCCGCTTCCGTACCTTTCGGTAAAGAACCGTTTGAAAACACCTACAGCACCCTCTGCCATATCACATTTTCCATTCATGTACTCCTTGACCTCGTCAATAGATATACCTCCATGCCCTCTCCACGTCACAATTTCACCATCCGCCGACAATATCTTTCCTCGACGCTGGGAGAGAAGCTGGAGAACCGGTTCCTGGAAGCAGTTTTTCACTACCTCGTCTTCCACATCTATTTCTCTCCCTAGCTCCTGTGAAAGAACGTTGACCATTTGAGAGCATTCGGACGAGGACCAATGTTGTGGCTCCATGCCGATTTCGCGCAAAACAATGGCCACTCTCGTCTGCCAGTCATCCGCAAGAACTAATTCCAGCGCTGAAAGCTGTTCGCTTTGGTGATTGGACATTCTCACACCTTTCTTCAGCGGCTGATGCATCCGTTCGAATATAAGCTCCTGCACGTGCTTCACAGAGCCGTAGGCAGGAAGCGTATGAACACAAAACTCGACAAGACGATGAACATTAGGCTTGTCCAAATGTGCTCCTGCTCCCTTCACTTTCCGACAATACTCATTCAACGTCTCCACGTAGTCTACAGTTCTTCCCAGAATGTATTCATTCCTGCCACCTTCTCCGTCAGCCGTCTCTACTTCATGTGGACCGTCTTTCCACCATACGGGCATGAAACTAATACACGAAACCAGCTTCTGAAACATCACTACTAGTTTGACGGCCCCATCAAATTTTTCACGATGACCTTCCCCTTTCCCATCCATCATTCGAGCTGCGTTTTCGAATGCCATAGGTGCTATCAGCAGCACACTGAATATGTCACTCATGTTCATGGAAAGCAGATTGTTGGTTCCAAATAAACGGTTCTGCCTTCCCATCCTGAACTTCTTCAGAGCGCCCAGAATTTGCAATTCAGCTACCTCTCGAATTCGTGGGCTGGCAGCTGAAATACAAGCGTTCAGTACATCTTGTGCCAGTCCAGACAATAGATGGTCAGGTGCTATCACTGCGGAACGGTACGGGTCAAAAATTGCTGGGACAACTGAAACTCCGTTTTCCGTCTTCGGTACTTCTTCCTGCACTGCTTCCAAGGAAGTGCTCAGGACATGAAATGGTAAATCTTCCCCTTCTTCTGCAGCCAGTCCGAGAGTGCGAAGCTGGGTTTCTGTGGCATCCTTACGTGTCGATGCATTCCGATACTTGCTCCTGGCATGCGTCGATGTTTGCCCGTTCACTACCGAAGTGTATGCATTCTTCGTGCCACCAGTACTGCTCAGGTCATATTTGCGGAAACTGCAGATGTGGCACGGAGAGTTTGATGTGTGTCCAAGAACATCCAGGGTATGTGAAACTGCAGGATAGTCTCCAATGCTCCCCACTGGGTCTAGAAATACCACAACATCTTCTCCCTCTGCATTTTTCGTTGGGAAACCCTCTGTGCTTCCTCGCACTATATCTTGAACGATATATCGCAATACACAATTTGTGGACACTCCCGGAGGTGGCAAACCAATCACTCGAACCGCTTGGTAGCTTCCCCTTTTCCGAGGCGGTAGATTGAGAGGTAACATATAGCATCCACCAAAACTTCCCTTCCTGCTTGTGAATGGTTCAAAGTCATCCGTGTAAAGGAGAAATCGGTAAACAAAGTAGTTTCGACCATCCTCCAGCTTTCCCCAACATGGTGCATCTTCTCGCGGAGACGCTGGGTGCCATTGCGACCTGTGGTCTCCGAAACCATCCGAGAACACCCCTGAAACACGAATTTCTTCATAGTTGGGGCTTCCTAGTCTATCGGGCGGGTTTCTGGCTTCAGCAAAGCTCGCGCCCGGTGAAAAGCAAAGTAACATGGTGGATGCTTCTCCGACCTGCTCTTTCAAATACCTGTTCACCAATACGACGTGTGGAACAATATCACCCTCTTCCATTCCAATTGGTAATAGAACGGTTATCACGTCCCCAGCTCGTGTTCCTTTTCCCTTGGCTCCTGCTCCGATTACACATTGCGATATCGCTCGCAGAGCATGCTGCCTCTCCCATTCCAATAGATGTGACATTCGCGGCTGCAGATATTTTTCGACATGCACATCATGCTCACCGTCGTGTCGAGCCTCATAGGTAACTATGGTCCTAGCATGAAGTTCCCACAACGACGTAACCGCCACTCTTCTCCTCTTCGGTTTCCCACCATCTCTGTCATTCTTCCTGAACCCTTTTGCTCTTTCGATGACGGCAACCTGACGAGCTCCTGGATGACATCGGATTCGAATTGCTGTTCCATCAGGTACATAAATGTGCTTCAAACCCTTTTTCCCATCGCTGTCAATGGGAACAACTGCTGTGCGAACGAATGGGTCGCTCAAAACACCCCTCCTGCACTTTGCAATGAACGAATCTTCAATGCTGCACTCTGCGGTTGATTTTTCTCCTTCCGAGCTTCGATTGTTCGCATCACTGCGGAATGCTTCAAAGATTGGTCGAGTCTGGACATCTTTCAGAGCCCATGTGCTTGGGAGTACAATACGAACTTTCGCCATTCCTCCACAATTGTCTCTGTCATCTGTTGTTCCACGGGTTCCTACTGCACCTCGATGCTGTGCAGCTCTTGCTCCGCTCTTTCGAAGGTCTATCGGAAACTCGATGTCACAGCTCTTTGCATAGCAGTGTTTCCTCAAGAATGGTAGTATCTTCTGTCGCATCACAGAGTCCGACGGGACGTGCTCACTTGGATCTCTGCGGAAATTCATTCCGAACAGGGTACCTTCATAGTGGGCTCTTGTCATTCTTTGAGTTCCACTCAGCTGAAGAGCCCCATACATCGCAGGCCATTGTAGTAATGCCTTGAAATCACCACATGCTTCATCCCCAGCATTTCGGTCTATCGGGCCTCCAGTTGAAATGGAATCAGAACCTCGTCCGGTTGCTTCTTCCGATTCCATTAGCGTGCTCGATGCTACGTAGATGTCACTTCCAGCTTCATCGTTGTTGCTGTACACATCAATACAACCTTCTATTGTGTCACCCATAGGGATTGGGGACTCCAATAGGTCATCTGTGGTACACTCACGTCGTAGCTCATTACCTCTCGGGATTTCTTTGTTCATGCAGGCTGCATCACTGCTGCGGATTTCTCCCTGCAGTTTCCCAGGAAGCTGTTTACTGGGACTGGCCACATTGAGTGAATCGAATCTCGCCTTTGTCCTACGACTTGTGGTTTTCTTTCGAATAGGAGTCCGTCTCGGAGCCATCTTGATGTTTTTGTTCTTTTCTTCTTCGCTCAGTTTTGTTGCATAGAATACAACTCTAAACTTCTATGACATGACTACTATCTCAATACAGTACTACTACTTTTAACCGTTACGAAACCTTTCCAGGCTTTCATTCGATCCAATGAACTGGTTCACCACAATGCTTTGCCCTATGCTCATTGCTTTATGCACATTGATTGCTATTTCATCCGGACTCAACATCGTTTTGCTATCTTGTATCGCATTCCCTAACCACAAACCCAGCCAAGATGTATCCATTTCCGGAAAACGGCCGTTTATTTCGCAGTGATGCTCTAGGCACTAATACTGAATCTGATTTTCTCATACACGTACTTCCTACTCGTATACTCTACCATTTTCGGCCCTATTTACAAGTTGAAAGCACAATCTCTCGTTGAATCGTACTCGGTGTGATATCTTAAATTAGCATAAATTTATATATTGCAATGCAGATTCACTGCTCGCTTGCAACATGAAAATTATAAAATTTCTCCCACACTGCTGTTTCCTAGCCGCCCACATCCACGTGGCCCGCTTTGACTGCCTGCCAAGTGTGCTCAGAGCATGCAATGACGTCATCGATATATACCGTCCAAATCATCACTGGAAGCGCGGACTCCTCGTCCAGGAAAGTGCGCCATTTTTCCTACTCCTCGCCTCCCCCTTCCAGTAGGCCCCATATGCTAGTGTTTTCCTATATTTCTGTAGTGATGACGTCATTATAGACTAGAGAAGGCGGTAGAAGATACAATAATTTGCGCCTGTTCTGCCAGGTCATGTGCTTCAAAGCGTAATTCGCACCCTAGGTATCGTTTTTCTGGGCCTCCCATCGCACCGCTCCGTTTCAAATTCATCCCTCTATTGTTCTCCTACACGTCATTTCCGCCCGCAGAGTGCTACTTAAACAACAGATTCTGGAAATCCCTGTTTCATCTTCATATCCGTCGGAAACAAAGCAACAACCTTGGCCGTGGAAAGCAGTATAGATCATCTAAACTGCTTCAAAGCGTAAGTTGTAGATCATCAATACTGCTTCCAAGGCGAAGTTGTTGCTTTGTCTCCGACGGATATGAACCATGATGGTACGTTTCCACAACTCACGCCACTAACCCAGTTTTCTATCGTTTTCTCTTTCTCAGGTTTCCAGTCGGTGAGTGTTCCACTTCTACTTTCATTTATCTTTCTCTCTTACCACTTCCCATACTTTTCTTTTCTGCCTGTGGGTACATATCTCAATTTGGGATGCAATGGTATTTGTTAAGGTACGTTAGTCTCCTAATCACCATCAATTTCCCTCTCCAATTCAACGTCACTAACTTGTTTCCTTTCTCTACATCATTTTTTCTTCTTCTCTTCATTTCCTAGCTATTCATGCAGCTCAATCAGTTGATAGATCTAGACTTTTCTAGTAGTTTAGTTTACTCGTCGGAATAGTGTTAGTTTTGTAGTAGCATTTTTAACATAGGGATTGTTTATTCTCAATGTAGCCTGCGCAAATAAACAAATCCAGAGTGAAGCTTCCATATCGCACCCTCTTAGATGCACCTATCCTACCGCGTATACCTCTCGCTAGCTCATAGTCACTACGAAATAAAAATTCCTAGCCGTACTATTCTGTCCATTCCCATATGAATACCGTCCATGCCCCATCCTCATAGCGCTAGAACTGCCTTCCTCTACCCAGAAAGATGCCCACGACAGCGTGACGCTCCATCTCATCCACCACTCCCAGACCACCGAATTTTACTATATCAGGGACACTACTTTACTGTACTCCAGGTGCTGCCCAGGGCAGCACGAAATACTGTCTCCAGGTGCTGCCCAGGGCAGCACGAAATAAGTCTCCAGGTGCTTGCCCAGGGCAGCACGAAATTACTGTCTACAGGTGCTGCCCAGTGGCAGCAGAAATACTATCTACAGGTGCTGCCCAGGGCAGCACAAAGTACTGTCTACAGGTACTGCACAGGGCAGCACAACAGTACTGTCCTTACACGGTACTGCCCAGGGACAATGAAAATCACTGTCTCCAGGTACTGACCAGGACAGGTGAAAATCACTTGTCTCCAGGTATTGCCCAGGACAGTGAAAATCACTGTCTTCAGTATTGCCAGGACAGTGAAAATACTGTCTCCAGGTACTGCCCAGGACAGTGCACCGTGTGGTTCCAATCTATTGTCCCAGGCAGCGTATGTCACTATACGGCACGTCGTGTTTCGGAAGTGGACGCGGACGTCCAGTCTTCTAACGGGTCCTAGTTCGGCCCCGAGATTTTACTAGAACAAATGAAACGTCCGCGTCCAAAAAAAATAAAATTTTTGGATGCGGACGTCCACTTTCTCTAGTACATATGGCGGAATACTAGGCCCGACATCCACTTTCTCTAGTACATATGGCGGAATACTAGGACCGACATCCACTTTCTCTAGTACGTTTGGCGGAATACTAGGACCCGACATCCACTTTCTCTAGTACGTTTGGCGGAATACTAGGACCCGACCATCCACTTTCTCTAGTACGTTGGCGGAATACTAGGACCCGACATCCACTTTCTCTAGTACATATGGGCGAATACTAGGACCCGACATCCACTTCTCTAGTACATATGGCGGAATACTAGGACCCGACATCCACTTTCTCTAGTACATATGGCGGAATACTAGGACCCGACATCCACTTTCTCTAGTACGTTTGGGCGGAATACTAGGACCCGACATCCACTTTCTCTAGTACATATGGCGGAATACTAGGACCCGACATCCACTTTCTCTAGTACATATGGCGGATACTAGGACCCGACATCCACTTTCTCTAGTACATATGGCGGAATACTAGGACCCGACATCCAGTATACAATATATCAGCGAAACCGGGAGGGAAGAAATTACAGCGGATGGTAAATTCAGGGCCCATATCGGACCGTATTTTATTCTCTCATTTAGAAACTGCTCGTATACAATACGTCTCTCTAGAATAGGGAATACATATCTGGTCAGAATAGGAAATAAATACCCGGTTAGAATAGGAAATAAATACCCGGTTAGAATAGGAAATACGTATCCAGCCAGAATACAAAATACTGTCAGCATATCGTCGATCACCCATCTCCCTCACTATCGCGTTCTCCCTACCATCCGAACGCCATGCACCACCATCCGCACATACTGCAAGAACCCTCACGACCTAGATTACAAAAAATACGCTCCTTCCCAATACATCCCGCTTTCCTCGACACCACCCCAGCCCATTAAATCATCAAGACATCAAACACGAACATGGTCAGCAAAATCTTACACCACTTGAAACGCACTCTCACTTCTATCGTATGCCCCAAAATATACACATACCAGAAACACCTCACAGCTTCATCCCCATCTTCCTACATCCCTTCTTCACTCTCCTTCAGTCCTGCCGTTCCTGCTTCACCACTCCTGCATCACATACACAACATCAGAATCAACCCACAACAGTCAGACTCAAAAGCAACGCTTACCACGACAGATATCCTAGAAACTCCCTTACTTACCTCTCCGAGAGGATGACTGAATCATCCATCCTACACAAAATACAAACCATGATCCAAAAACCTTGCAATGAATAATCAAAGTCAGCAGTCCATATCTTCGCAAAACAAGTCTTGGTGCTCAGTAAAACTTACCTTCTGTCATCAACATTCCTGCATCATCTACACAACATCGGAATCAACCACAACAGTCAGACTCAAAACCAACCTCCCATCACAGCATACTTTCAAAACTCGCACACTTACCTTCGCTCCACACAATACACACCATGACTCAATAGGCTTCCAATGAAAAATATCGCATCAACGGAAATAGTCAGACTCAAAACCAACCTTCCCTCGCTGCTTACTTTCAAAACTCGCACACTTACTTTACCTGTTCCATCCTGCACACAATAAAACCATAAATTCACGTAATCGTGTAGCCAAGAAAAGTAGTCAGCATTCCGCATCTTCGCACAACCGGTCTGGGCGCCCAATGTGACTTACCTTCCGTCATCACTATTCCTCCATCACCTACGCAACATCGGATTCAATCGCAACAGTCAGATTGAAAACCAACGTTTCCCTCGCTACATACCCTGAGAACTCGCAAATGTACCTTCATCCATCCTACACACAATACAAACCATGATCCAAAAACCTTGCAATAACAATAATCATAGTCAGCAGTCCATATCTTCGCAAAGCACATCTTGGCACTCAATGAAACTTACCTTCCGTCATCAACATTCCTGCATCATCTACACAACATCGGAATCAACCACAACAGTCAGACTCAAAATCAACCTTCCCTCACAGCATACTTTCAAAACTTCACGTACCTCTCTCCATCCTCCGCTCAATACACACCATCAGTCAACAGGCTTCCCATGAAAATATCGCATCAACGGAAATAGTCAGACTCAAACCCACGCTTCCCTCAACGCATACCCTCGAGGGTAGAGGATGGAACGAAGGTACGTGCGCGAATCTTGATCAAGATTCGCGCACGTACAAAGCAAAGTCGTCAAAGAAGATCAGTCGGGTGATGAGGGCGGAGTGGAGCCTGCGGCGTCGACCGGACAGCTTTCTGCGTCCGCTTAAGTCTTGCTGTGCATACTCGAAATCATCGCCGGCAGTGAGATTGAGTATGGCCCAAGCCATGGTCTCTGATTCCCCGAACAAAGAGATCCGGATCGAGAACAACGAATATAAACATATAATCATATATATGAGAATCCATTTGCTTTCCTTACATGATCTGTGGCATATCCGCTGTAAAGCACATTCAGATTCCACGAAGTTGGAAATAAAAAAGTTTATTATTACAAATGAATTAATTGAAAATTCATCTCCCAGGGCAGTCGTTCGTCCTTCCATGCACACGTTGCCAGCACGCAATGTGATGTAACAGTTGGAAATGATTGAACTCTCGGTTAAATTCCACCGTTGGATGTCAGCTGGAGTGAGCACAAAACTACTACCAAAAAAACTACGAACACGTTACATTCCAAGTCTCGAAAGCACCAAAAAATAAATTGGTCGCATCTGGACGGCACAGTCTCCCTGTTCAGCTCGCAATCCTCCCTTTTGCGTCAAAACTCGACATGGAATGCAAGTATGAAGGGTGCTTCTACTACTGCGTAGATGCTTATGCGCTCGCGCTGCATGAGCGAACGTGTCGCTACCGTTTCAACCCCTCTCCCCAATTTCAACAACGCTCGTGTCCCTGCCGTCACCCATGAGCCTGCTCGAAACGGCGACCATGATTCCCCGCAACCCAGCTCCCCAGACCCAGAATCTGGTCGTGCTTCCTCCAGCGACTCACCCTGTGACGCTTCACTGCCACCAACCTCAACCCCCTCCCGCGCAGACCTCCTCGTGCAATCCCTCGCCGCCAGTCTCACAACCCTCGAGTACAAGGCCGGCGCTGGCCGCGTGAGCGAAGTCATCACCATCCTACAAGACCCCGCATTCTCCCTAGAAAAGTTCAACAGCGCCGTTCGCACCGTAGAAGAATGTCGCCACGTTACCGCTTCCATGGTCGAAACACATTTCCGCACCGAAGGTTACAAGAGCCACATCATTCCAGACAAAACTGGTAAGTACTCGGCACAGCTGTACCTCCGCGACCCAGTCGACATGCTCCGCAGGCAGTTAGCACTGGCTAACGACCAAAATACTCTCTTCCACCCCTCCCCACAGACCGCCCAGACGGCACCGCAATATTTTCTCATCCCCTACACACAGAATTCGCGAAAACGCTGCACCAGGTTACTAGACAGCGCGTGCAGCTCTCGGAAGATCCACAGGTCGTATGGGCAGAGGAAAATGATCCCACCGCTTCCTCCTTTGCCGGCCTCCTCCAAGTGTACTCCGACAAGAGCAGCACAAGCCTCAAGAGCTCCGCAATCGTCGCATACCCCATACACGTCACACTGCTCAACTTCTCCGCCCCCCTCCGTCGCCACTGCATCCGTACCGGCCTCACCATCGTCGGGTATCTTCCGTACATTGTTAACCCTTCGTCCAACGCCTTGTTCGGTGATGAAATGCCGACAACCTCTAGTTCTGCTAGTCGCGCTCGCAAAATTGATATTCTTCATAAAGCACTCGAAAAAGTGTTTTCGTCCCTATCCACCGCGTTCTCTTCCGGGTTCCCCTGCACAGACTCCACTGCAACTGCCCGCAATGCTTTCCCATCCTAGCCAATTATTGCTGCGACTTTCCAGAGGCCAAAGAGCTGTCATGCACTCGCAACAGCACTACCACCACACATCCCTGCCACCGCTGCTACATCCCCGCCACTCAACTTGAATCCAGCGCGCCACACCAGCCCCGCTCCCTCGATGATACACGCTCTGCGCACGCCAAGAGAGCGCTCAGGAGCATACAACTGCTCCGCTCGAAGCTCTCTCCCTCCTCGAACAAACACTCTGTCCTCGAATCGACCGCTCTTTTACCCACCAACAGTCCCCTAGACCCCTACAACATTTCTCCTTCGAGCCTCTGCACAATCTCCACCTCGGCATCTCAAAGCTCATCAAACAGTGCATTGTCCACCGCCTCAGCTCCCAGACCTCACCACCACTGCCTCCCATTCCGGGACACCTCGCACCTTCAAGAAGGTGAAAAAATCCATCCTCGCCGGCTCAAACAGCATTCTGTCCGCTATCGAACGCGACTACTACATCACCGGTCTTCATGTCGACTTCTCCAAGGGTGAGAAGGGCACCAATTTGAACGGCCTCTTCACGGAGGACGGCATACGCGGCATGCTCGCAGCCAAAGACTATCACCATGTCGACATGGTGTTCCCTTTCATCGCAGCATTCATTGACACATGCTGTGACGAAGTAGATACAGCCCCCCTCACTTCCATCTGCACGCAATACTCTGACCTCGTCGCATGGGTCATGAAACGCGGTCGCATCAAGCACTGGACTGCCGCCGAACTAGAAAGCCTCCAGAACTCCATTTCCTATTTCAAACAATCAATGCTCTCCACCCTCGGCCCATTCCACACCACAGGTCTCAAAACTTTCAAGTTCCATCTTCTAGACCATCTTCCCGGTGACTTGCAGAGATATGGCGCCCTGGAACACATTGATGCAGGCCCCTACGAACACTCGCATCTTCTGTTCAAACAGAGTTATAGGAAAACTCTCGAAGGCGCTCCACAGCCATGGAAGAGACTATTCGCCACATGGAATTCTCCTTGGCCACTCCAACTGGTCATACCCCATCGAACACATTGGGAAACGCACGCATGATATCGCCCACAGACGGTGCAGTACTCGTTCGCGACGGATTCACCGTTGCACTGCACGACTTTGCCTCCCTGCTGCCCGATGCAACCCTCCTCGTTGCAGATATCGACGGACAGCCCGATCCTGCCACTTTTGCCGCTGCACAACTCCTCGTTCCCGTCTGGCACCATAACGCTATTCCAGCAACTCGGTGACACAGCTGCACAAGCGTTCCTCACCCTCGCTAGACTGCGCGCCACGGCAGAAGGCCCTCCAATACATGACATGGACATTTCCGTCACCGTGGTAAAGTCCGCCTACGTCATGGGAGGGTACGTCCCAGATGCCGACGACTTTGACCCGCACAGTGGCATGCTTCGCCCCACAAACGTGTCGAGGCACAAGCAGCAGCGCCGTCTTTGCAACTTCATCGTTCGGCCCCGCAAAGAGATCGCAGTACTCCTTTGTCGTCATCTCCGGAACTGCCGATGACTACAGAACCATATGGGTAGGGCGCGTCCTGGCACTGGTACGCCTGCAGTCTCCAAACCTGTTTCAACCTGTAGAACTCGCTTTCGTTCAGTATATGACCTGCTTTGCCCCAAAAACCGCTGTGGAAAAATCACTTGGGTGCATTTGTTTAAAGTGGTCCACATGGGACCCGGACAACGGATCCGTTGACAGCAATGACACTGCATCCACAGTGCAGGTGGTCCTTGGTTTGACCTCATTCCTGCATCTACTATATCTGGCACCGTGCACATCGTACGAAGTAACTTTCCAGTCAAGCCATTTACGAAACAAATGCACTGGTCGGACCACCGTTTCTATCTCAACCGCTTCTACACCAACACTGATTACCAATTCACAGATGATAATGAAGAAGAATAAATCTAATCGCAGCACTCTATTGATAATGTACTACATGATAAACCTTCTAGTCAACGTCACATTTACTGCACTAATTTCAACCATCCTCCATTACGCCACAAAAACCGTTATCAGCAGTGGCTGCATGGCGCCGCTCCATGCCCCCATACTGTGGGGCATTGATTTCGACATTCAGGTTTGCAGTCAGGTGTCCAGCATATGGGTCAACGACGAAAAGTTCTGCGCCAATTAGTCCTTGCGCAATCACACAATCCATTACAGCACCGAGGTTTGACGTAATATGCGATTGAATCCAATCCTCGGACACTAGAACAAGTGATGAGCAGCGGTTTAATCATCAAACGACATGAACAATTCCAGACCCCTCTCCGCTTTGCCACACTTCAACAGCCTCTCTCGTCACAGTACGGCTTGCAAACACATGCCGTGACTGTGCACTAGTCCGCTGTTCGCTCTCGACAACGTCCGTTTCTTCCCTTGCTTGCGAGCCTTGGAGACAAGACATGCAGTACACCCACCATACCAACTAATTGCTGAAAAGCTACCCCCACATATTGACTGTACCGCCTTGTAAACTCCTTCTGCCGTGCACCTCCTTTCCCCTTCGGTTCATCCAAACACTCCACAGTAGTCACTAGCCAAGCATCCAGGCGCGCCAGCGTTAGTATGCTCGTCTCTATGTCCATTACTTGTTCTGGTCGTATCGAATAACCCCTGAAGATGTCCAGCACATTCACAGCTACTCGGTGTTAAACCATGCATCACCATTCACTTCCATTTCGAAGCTGTCAGGAACCAAGCCTTTGCTGTATCGCAGCTCTGAGAACGGTGCCGTTCGCCACCTCCCATATCCAAATCACCGTTACTTTCCCGTTTCAAAAGCTTCTCAGACGCTTCGCGCTTTTGTTCCTCTCGCTCGTCCATCTCAGCTCGCGTCGTCAGCATCGTGCATCTAGACATTAATTTCGTGTACCCCAGCGAACCGAACAATCTGTCCCTCGCATTACGCTTCCGTGCACTCATCACGTCGGACAGTTTCTGCGTCACTTCACTTTCAATTCCTTGCTCCCCGCCACAGCCTCTTGACAGCACACACGCTGCTCCTCATCGGAAAACACATCACACCACGGACTTTGACGCAGTACGTGTCGCACCAAGTCATTCAGCAGATCACTCTCGTCCCTGTACGAAGGTGTATACCACTGCAGATTCTTGATGATATAGCCCGGAGGGGTAGCAATATATCCTACACCGTTTTCGCTCCAAAGTGCCCCTTCTACCGGCTCTACCTCGATGGTACGTCCAGTCCAACGTCTCTCGTTGTTCTTGTTCGCTATAGGGTCCAGCTCCATAGTCTCGTTCTTGCACCACTTTGTCAGGTTTTCCTCAACCGCCCTAAGAACTCCAAGGTATTTCACAGGAATGGCTTTCTGTATTTTCGACTTACCGCCACCGTGATCACTGATTCTACCTGTTCTCGCAATTGCAGTAAGGCTGGCATTTTCCGCCTGCAGAGTCTTCACCTTAGCCTCCAACGCAACAATCTCCGTGGTGAGCGCCTTGTTTGCTATGTCCTGGCTAAACACTTTTTTTTCCAGCTCCGCGATCTTCTTCTTCTGCGCATTGATGCGACTCGCCATTAAATCGATGGATTCCGGCGGATGCAACCTCTCTGCCCTCACCGTCCCCCCATCTCCCACGCTATCGGGAATATGATGTCCTCCATCGCCAATAGCCTGACGTCGCGGGGGCGTTACGCGCATATTTGGCACCAATGACAGTCTGTTGTGACGAGGCCCGCACTCCGGCTGCTCTCTCCCCTCAGTACCACCTGACCGCCGATGATAGTTGGCATCCTGTGAACGTTGCTCAGAAACAACATCCCTTGCCGCTATCCTCGGGTCCCTGACTGCATTACCTGCTGGGGCTGATGTACTCGGCATAGTTGGCGCAGTGGGGGTCACAGCCTCCAGTGTCTCGGGAACCCCCGGCTGGACTCCGTCTGCAGCACCTCCGCATCTGCCAACCCGGGAGGAACTACCTTTGCCATAGCACTCTGCCGCAATTCCAACATGTTTTGAGCCACTATCATGTCATCATCATGATGTTCACTGTCCCTGCGAGCACGCTTGCCTCGGTCAAGCCCCATCTCTCTCCGCGCCGTTCCTCCTTCCTCACTTTCTCGCTGCGGATCCCCAGTTCTGCGCCGGTCCGTCTTGCGACTACCGGACCGCGGTTCAATGCTGCCGGTAGGCCCAGACCGCTTCTTCGCACGGGATTGTCGGGCACTCGATACAGCAGCTGCTGACCGGGTTTTCTGGAGGCCCGGAGGCTTTGGAGCTTTCTTCGCAATACGCGGCGGCATAATGAAGCTTTCCCGGAAGCGATGGAACGATTGAGTTGCACGAGATACAAAAAAGATTGCTGTATAGTGTCGGTAACCACAACGGTCTGCGATGAACGTTCAGGTCAGGTCAAGTACCGGATAATACGCCAACAGCCCAGATTGTATACGGTAGGCAGTCATCAACAGTATTTAATGAGGTACAATTACAGCTGTCGAGCTAGGCCGCGAGCACCCCTATGTCCGGAAGACGTCCTGATTTGAATTAAAATTTGGGCTATTCTCAAAAACATGCAACATGCACATGAAACATGTTTTTGAGATGGGGGTGTGCCGTACGGCACAATCGACCGCCCAAATCGATGTTTTTTGCAATATTTTTTTGTGCCCGAAATTTTAGAATTTCTGGGCTGGCCAGCAATGCAATCGAGCTGGACATCACACGGACGTCCATTTCAGGTGGGTCGTGAGAGCGGGGCGGGACCATGATGGAACAAGGCCAAGACCTGTCCCTGGCGTATTGAGCCTGAATTGACCCTTCGTCAGACGCCATTAGCCTTACAGTTGGTGCTTACAGAAGCCAGTGATGACCCCGCTCGGGGCGGCGGTCGGTTCCTGGGGCCGTTGTGGCCAAATTAGACACCCTGATTTGAATTAAAATTTGGGCTATCTCAAAAACATGCACATGTGAACATGTTTTTGAAATGGGGGTGTGCCGTACGGCACAATCGGCCGCCCAAATCAATTTTTTACAATATTTTTGCTGCCCGAAATTCTACAATTCTGGGCTGGCCAGTAATGCATTAGCTATGTGCTCTAAACCGATTCTAACCAAGCAGAAAGAATCCTCTCCTTCATGACGATGCTCTCGAATTGAGTGCAATGCAACGGACTCCCTCCAGGAGAACGACAAAGCATCGTCTTTGCAAGACATTTTCGTACGAAAAATTATCGAAACACATATTTGACTTTAAACCTAACAGCTATCGCGAGCACCGTACTCAGCTAAATTTCCTCTGTAATTTCCTTCCTCCAACCAATCAATAGCCGCTGGTCACAGGCTTAAAAGCCTTCCACTATTGTCCTATCCATCGAAGAGGGTTCGATCCAGGCCTTGGGGGGTGGGTGGGAACCCGAGAACTTGAAAATGGAACATATTGCGACAGAGATGAGATGTCATTCTCTTTCGTTTACTTTTTCTAACAAGATTCTAAACGTCTACGCAGCGGAAACGAACCCAATGTCGTCCGTCCGTTTTCAGCCCGGTGAGATGTTTTTGCCATTAACGGAGGTGGAGGCGGCTATGGAGGAAGCCTGCGGTTCGGGTATTCTTTCCATTAACGGAGGTGGAGGGGTTGACGGCTTTGGAGGAAGCCTGGAGAACATGTGGATGATGTCAGTACCCATGGATCACAAGAAAAACATGTAGAGGTCCAGTTTGGTTTATATTGTTGCCATTAACGGAGGCGAGGAGGCGGCTACGGTGGAAGCCTGGAGAGCATGTGAGATGTCAGTACCCATGGATCACATGAAGAACATGTTGAGGTGCGGTTCGGATATTCTTTCCATTAACGGAGGCGGAGGAGGCGGCTACGGTGGAAGCCTGGAGAAGAATAGAATCCTATACCCCATTGGATCACAAGTAGACGTAGTTGGGCTCCTTTTCGAAGCCCATTCGTCTCTTGAATAAATTTAGCACCCAAATCATATACGATTGCCGAGTTGACACCCCGTATGTCTCGTTGGTAGAAATAGCAGGGTTCCACCACTCAGCTGGCGGGAAGTAGTTACTGATTATATGAGATATGGCTAGCTCCCGCCAAAACCGATAGCTCTGGGCTCAGGTTCTCCAAATGTGGTTATACGAATGTGTTCTGACAATGGTAGAAGACGAATATCTGCATCCTGCTTGAGATTAAAAGTTGGGTATTCTCAAAAACATGCACATGTGAACATGTTTTTGAGATGGGGTGTGCCGTACGGCACAATCGACCGCCGAAACGATGTTTTTTGGCAATATTTTTCTGCCCGAAATTGTAGAATTTCTGGCTGGCCAGCAATGCATCTGAGTCGGACATCCCCACGTCCAGTGGCCGTCCGGATGTCGCTCACCTGGTAAGCGTGAGGCACCTGTGTCAACCTATGTGAATGGCGGCCTTGCAGTACAACACTCAAAGGCAGGGAATCACAATCTTTTAAAATTTTTCTCTACCACGTATCCGTCACAACTTATTACCTACACCGGTTACGGGTTTCAAGACCTTTCCAGTGCTGTGTACCCGTATACTCTGTTCCGTTCGAATCAACCAGTGTTCCTCACGAAAGAGTGCAAACGTCACGAGATACGTCGTCAAATTTGACTGTCTCGCCGAGCGGTCGCCATCCTGTACCGAATTTCCACTCATTCCATTATGACGAATAAGCGCAGGCGCAACAGAAATCCGATCGTGACGACGCAAACCGTGCCAATTCTGCGCGAAC